>VBVR01000363.1:0-54023 GCA_011638315.1 Tetramorium parvispinum | reverse complement strand
ATTTAAAACAGAATTATTAATTTCTTTAATGCTATTACTACGATTACTCCAAGGCTTTTAAAAATGTCTACGACACGTTCTTTATTCCACGTCTTTTTTGTATTCAAAGCAGACTCGAACTTTCCATCCAAAATTGAATGAGGAAGAGTACACTTCTCGAGCACCGACCTAATGCGCATTAATGACCGAGACTCGCGGGACGTCGTCGATGCGATTGAGAAGAGCGCGAAAGACACGAGGGTATTTTCGAGTAGTAGAGTGACATTCGGGGGAGACACGCCGGAAGGGATCGAATCGCGTTTCCCCTCGATTGGCGACGCGAGTATGCGCGCCCGGGCGACATATGGCCGTCACTGATTGCACCGCGGTTTCACTTTCAACCACGCTCGGCGCGCCGCGGTTTCGCATCCATGACGGTGGTAATGACCTGTTCTGACCCTTCTGTAGCCACCCCGGCTCGAATTAATACACCGACTACGGACACGCTTATTTATTGAGCAAATACTCGACGCGGAGGTTTGACTTTCTTAGACTTGCCGAGATTATTTTAGAATTGATTGACATTACAGAATAAAAGAATATTGTTGAATAATCAAATACGTTTGCTTTCCAAGAATTTCTTTTACTGGATATTTGCTAGATATGTTGTAGACGTCAATTTAAATATATTCTATTCATATTCATTTTAAAAAGTCGAAAAAGAAACTTATAATACTAATTTCACTGTGTAAAATTAATTACATAAAACTATTAAAGACCAATTTTAAAATTGTTAGCAAATAAGTAATACTTTTTTAATAAACAACAGTTGTAATTTTTACTTGCATAATAAATGCAAACTCAACATGTTCTCATTTTTTAATACTATCATTAAACGATTAATATTATATAATATTATATAATCATGGAAAAGTTGAATATAATAACATATAAATTTAATGAACATTTATTGAGATGTAGAATATTTACTGATTTACTCTACTTTTCTCTTCGCAATCCTTTTATAATACGTATTCAATTCAAGAAATAATATAAAGCTAACTTTAGCTACATAATGAAGTTTGTTGAAAATATAAAAGTGATTTTAATCATGAAGGAGAATATTGTTAGAGAACGTCAATAGAACTTCCATTTATACAAAAGATCTCATGATTACAAGCAGAAAAGGGTTACATATGCGTTCTTTTTAAAGCGTTTTGAACATTGATTTTAACGCGATAAATTGTGCGAAAGGAAAATTACTGCTATCAACGATATGGGTTGTACGCAATGATGAGAAACTCCACGTGGACGATAGGGTGTTCCTAGGCACCTCCATATATACGAAGGGCGAAGAAAGGTACTACAAGGGTGGCTGGTGCCCCCTGGGGAGTCTATTGTCCGGAACACCCTGATTAAAAACCCATTCCCCGGTTCTGCGCTTTAACCTGATGTTCAAAACCGAAATCCCGAGACCGTTGTTCGATTTCCAGCACGCACTCGCAAAAAAAAAAGGAGCTTCGCTAAAGACGGGATTATTATTCAAGAAGCCCATCATCACTTAATTACTGTGGTATAATTATGTTAGTGTTATTTTCAGCTTTCACGCATTAGGTATGTGCAATCACTGTAAAAGCGAGCGCAAAAACAGAAATGAAATTTCTTGCAATTTATCTCCCGTGATTAAGATTTCGCTCGTTTAATTGTATAATAAAAATAAATAAAAATATCAACGAACAAATATTATCTGCAATGTATTTATGCGTTGCACATCGAAGATAGCAAGCCAAGTATTTGAGGCAACAGAAAGCAAAAGAAATACGAGCGACTTTGACAGACACGATCGCTACGAGGCACGCCGCACGTTAATTCCGGCGATAAAGCGCAATCTGTCTGATCGACGCGACGATCGCGCGTGATTATGATTGAGGATGATTAGCCGGAGAGAGGAGAATGAGGCGAAAGAGAGAACGACGCGGAATCGTTGCATCAACGTGACGAGTAATGCAACCCGTCAAAGCGCTTCGCCATCTATGGACGTCATTAGTCTCGTTGACACCCCTCGGCAAATAATTACAGGCGCCTCTCACGGTAGCCTCGCCTATCCTTTGACTCTTACTTTACGCTCTGCTACGCCGCTCAATCACATCGGGCTATTCTTTCGTGTCAGAAAATTTGCGCTGAGCTACCGCGACGTTTCTTTAGCGAACGGTTCTTTTTCGGAATAACTCACAGATACTCGATAGCTGATGCTTAACAAGCGGAGCGACTGAATGTCAATATCGGTATCTGGAAAGAAAGGAAAAGGGTCACGTTGTTGAAAAGATGGAAATTATTAATTATATCGCTATGGAATAATAAAAATATAGCTCGTTGGATACAAAAACATCTGTTATACACATATTATATTAAATTATTGCATTCCTAGAGAAGAGAAATTTATCTTTTCTTCATCATTTGAAAAAACTTGTACATTATCCTCTTCTTTACAGACTTTCCATCTTTGCTAACACTAGAAAGATCCCTTTCACAAAAAAAAGGCATCGAGAAAAGATTATTAATAATTTTAATAATCTCCACAGATATATTAAGATAAAGTAATCTTCTTGGAAGTTTATCGGTAGATCATACGACGGCAAATTATATCCAGACAACATGGCATGTGACGTCCGCACGCATACTCCTACGTAGAAAATGTTGGCGTTACATGTTCCATAGTAATAAACTTATGATCTCGTTAACCAGATTAATGCAGTCCATCCTCGATTACGCGTACTCGTTGTGTGCGTGCACCTCGGCACCGGGAGTACTATCCGGCGCTAAAGTTCATGAAGAGTTCGACGAGTTTCGAAGGCGCCCGGCGACGAACTCGCACGATAAATTCCATCACTCATTGTGAGCCGATCGTTAGTAGATACATCGCGAGTTCGATGTTAAAGACGGGCGGCCCTATTTGTGGGGAGGCGCGAGCGCGCGGGTCCGGGCCGCTGTAATTTGCATCCCGATTCAATTCCGGCTGGCATACCTCAAGGAGAAAACTTGTCCATCATTAGGTGCCCGAACGTTACTCGTTAACGTCGGACGTTGATGAGCGTGCCGGTATCGATTGGGCCCCGAGAGGGGCCCGCGCGGATAAAAGGTACGGCGCGCCACGCGAGATTGCGGCAAGAAATATTAACGAACTACCGGGAGCAAGAGAGAGAGAGAGAGAGAGAGAGAGAGAGAGAGAGATGACAGTAATGCTCCCCTTTAAGACCGCGCATGGCCACGCATTAACGATAGGTGTTGTGATGCGACCCGACCCTATCCACGGAAATTTGGCTGTCGATCTATCACGATCGCGCATGAGTTTGCCATGATAATCGTAGTTTGTAATTAAAACTAAAGAGCTTCAAGTTAGTGCCAAAGAGACATCTTTCCATGATTTATTGTTATCTTGAAATTTCGATGAATATATGATAGCCAACGTTATAATAGAGCTTTAAACACGGTCTTATTCAATCTTTGAGCAATTTTAAAGTTAATTTTTTAAATTAAATCGAGATACTCTAATAATCTCGAAAGTTACAAAAGATTTAAAATATAAGAAGCTAAACTGGAATAAAAGTACGTAATAAAAATTTATCGTTCGCTTAAATTTAAATGAACTTTGCTTTGAGAATTTTAATTCGAGATTCAATCACGAAAATATTAAAAAGTTAAAATTTTGTCTGGAAAAAAGCAAATATCATATGTGTGAGAAATCTATTGTTATAAAGTTAATAATATTAGAACATCTTATATGTAATATCTCACTATCCGTTCGCTTTGTAGCTTTGAATATATGTAAAAAAAAAATAAAGATATTTCTGTAATCAAACGTAATTTAAATATGCCTAGGAGCGCATCATTTTCACTGTCACGTAAAAATTTATCCATTCTCGCTATTCTTTGATTGTGTGACATCGAGGTGCGCAACAGCTAAAGCCGCTAACGGTGGATTCATTGGACGTCATTAAAATGTATCTTTAATTTCGCGATTATTACGCGTTTGTACATGATTTATTATGGGTGAGAAGCCACGGATAAAAGACCAGTCGCTGCAGCAAGGATATCGATGTGGCGTGCAATAAATAATTATCGTGGCGCAGCCGGTATCGTAAAATAGTTCGACGCGGTTAATTAGGCAGCCGTGTAATTGATGAGGAGCGATCGTTCGAGCGCGAAAGCTTCTTAGCGTTCCGCTCTTCGATTTGCTTCTTCCTTCGACTAACGCGCTTGTCCGCTCGATTTTAACGGCTCTCGAGGACGACATTCTTGTTTCGTTTGGCTTGGTTTTCCTAATATTACCGCTATTTTATAACAAAAATACAAAAACGCCATATAAATACATAATCTATTATTTAAATTCAATAAAGAAAATTTTTCTTCTATAATGTTCTACACGCATGAATTAATTTGTAAATATCAATTAATTTAACTTGCTATAATTTAAAATTGTTCTGTATCTTGTAACAAGATTGATTTAATTATATTTAAATGACCGTGAAAATAATCTTAAAAAGGCTTGTTTCAAAGCGATTAATTTTACGCCATAACAAAAAAATAAAAATTTCAATTTAATTTTATTTTTTATATGCCCACTAGAACTATCTAAACATATTGAAAATATCGAATATGAAACATTTGGAACGAATATAGTTTATGATATATCAAATTAATTAGACGACAAACATCAAAGCGATAGCGAACAACCAAAACATCTTCTTATTTTTAATATATTCATTGTTATGACGAGACGGCGAACGATTATATTATGCCGTCACAATATGACATACAGTGCAGCTATTAGAAAGTCGATTACGCCCGTCGAACTCTAAGAGACACTCTAGCCGCTAGTCAACCCTTCGTCGTCCATCACAATCGCTCCATCGTCTTTGCCAGTATTTCATAATTAGCTAGACAATGGCGACGAAGACTCGTGACTATGTAACAGTATATCCCCCCTCCCCCCTCCCCCTATTATTCTTCCACCGCGGGAACGGAATGCGCGCGCGAGTGTTTTTCTGCTCCATGAATCTTTTAGTCGGACGCGCTCGACGATTCACTAACGCGGCGGGGACATAACCCCTGCGCCCCTTTGGAAAACGGTAAGCTGATTCAGTTGTTTACCGTCTACCTGTTCACCTGTACGACCAGATGAGATCTCATACAAAAGCTACATTAGAGACGAACAGAGGCGAAGAGCGTTAGAGCGCGTCTAAAAACAAACGTAAGCACTTGTATCACTTCTTCGAGCGCTACTTTATGTGAAGAAAGAATATTACTTGTAACAGATAATGGAAGAAAAATGTAACAATGATAGCATTAACAAACATCTCCGCAAATTTTAGAACAAAAAATTAAATGAAAGAAGAAACAAATATATTTTTTTCTTTTTGTATAATAGCTGTAGTAACCGACTTTGAAAATGTTATATAACGTGACTTGAAATAGATTTTATACAATAGAATTAATGTCCATTATAATGGATCTCCACAGTTACATACTTTTTCTTTCATTGCATATTTGATTTTATAAATAACCGACGATCTCTCTCTTGTTTAGGAAAATATTATTCGCGAGCTTTGGGAACGAACGACATTCAAGAGCGTATTTAGCGCTAAATGTAGGATATGTAATATTCACTTTAATACGTGAATCTTCACATAAGCGTCGGGTTTGCGGCATGATCAAGCGTTTACAATGATACAACTTCGAGCCGGCACACCGACCGAAGAGAGCAAGCGCGTACACGGGGAAGCTGGTAGCTGGTTTTCGGCGCAAAAGGTCACCACGTAGTCGGCTCTTCCTTTGAGAGCGGCGAACGTTAATCAGTTGGCAGGACCGAGAGAGAAGGGGCATGGCCGGGAGATTAATTAAGCCGTAATTACTGGACAGCCTCTCTAGTTGCTAATGGGCAACCCGATATCCGTGAAAGGCCGCGTAACACTGCGTGAATAGGCAGCCCGACCGCTGACCGTCAGCCTCGCCGATGATTATTGAGGTTGCTTCGATATGTTGGCGAATATTCCGAAAGGTCTTTTCTTTCTCCCCTCTATCTTCCATCAATCGCGCGAAGAATTCTTTATTGAAAAAAATGCCTCTGAGTGTCGAATATTGAAATCCATGAGTCGACAATAATATCAATTAATCCAAATTATAACGCTATAAATATTGGAAGACAAGAAGCGTTGTTGTGTGCTGTAGTACAGTCTCAGTCTTCGGGTTTGAAAAAATTATTTCAATAAATTTGAATATTATCTAGAGAAAATCTCTAAAACTAACTGCAACATGTAATATGGAAGCATGTATGAATTATGTAAACTCAAGTGTTCCAATTTGCATAAAAATGTTAAATAATATATAGTTTCATTGGATCGTTATAAATGAAAACGCGATGATTATTGCAGGATTATTATACTGCGCCTGGAGCATAGAAAATCAATCTAATCGTAATTAGACAATCTTTACTGATAATCAAACTAAAAATCAGTGAATTTAACCGGAATAAAATCGAGAGATCTTCACTGAATAGCGTTATACGCAAGGATAGAAGCAAGAATGATCGATTATCCCTAAAAAAAAGGAGGACAAAGGCCCATGGGCCGAGAAAAAGAACGGGTCGTGAGTCCCCGTTGCGGGCAACGACAGCGGCGACGACGAGATCCCGAAAGGTAATTACTCCGTGCTATGTACAAACAATGGCGCCCGTGCCCCTTGTTGCGCGTGAGAAACAAAACCCCGGTCAGTCCGTGCGTGCCAGGTGGGGCCCCAATGGGTTGCCTTGTGCATATACCTGTCCGCGGTAACTGATATGCCCGAGGGGGGGGGACGACGGGGGCCGCCAGTTAGGCCACGGAGATTATGCCTTTAACGTCTCGCGCAATGAATTACATAAGCATTAATCAGCAGAGCGGCCCGAGGGCCAGCCAAAATCGCCCATAACCGAAACAATATCCCGGCGAAAAGAAGAACGGCCGGCTCGCAGTTTCCACCCGAACGATCTCGTGGCTACCTTTCGGTGACTTCGCGTTTTCTTCTTGATTTATGAAAATTACACGGCTCAAGTAATAATTCGTCGATTATTAAAATGAAAAAGAGACCGATATAAAGAAACGGATAATGAAAATAATCTCTTTTGTATAGAAAATTCGCACATTATTCATTATGACAGAAATTATTAATTGTCTAGCTAATTTTTATCGGAAAATTGATCATATCGAAAATTTATAAGATTTATAAGAATTCTATTTCCAAAATAATTTTGTCATTATAATATTTACCATAAAGAAATAGAAAAAAGATAGAGAATAATAATAAATAATAAATACGAAAAGAAAAAAAAAATAATATGTCTATTGATATAGTACGTTTGTTAAATATATTCAGCATTGTAATAATTCTTAACTTTGATGTATAGAATAAATTCGTTATTAAAAAGTTATTAAATACAAATCTCAATCATACTTGTCGATTGCACGCAAGCAGAGCTTGTTCCATTTCGAAGGGGATATTTTTTCACCCAGGCATTCCGGAAGTAGCCAGGCGAAAGTTGTTGATCGCAGGATCGCGAGGATTCAATCCCGGATCAAACGTGACGAAGCGGTACGCGATAATGCCCCAGTTGGCGGGCCCATCTTCGCCGTTATCACGCTCCCGTTCTTTCTCCCGGACGTTAAATATCCAGGGGACCATTCCGTTGCTCTCGCCGCTTCCGTGAGAGGCCTACGCCCCGGCTGGCGGCGGCAACAATGAAAACGGTTGCATACTAACCACCCACACGTTAATCGTCAATCCTGTTAACGTCGCCGACAGGGCGGACGCCTCTCCCGCGTCGGGGGATCATCCCTTAATCCGTTCATTCGCATCTCTGCAGCCCCCGAGCCACCTACATCCGAATGTACTACGAACGAGTAGCTTTGAAACTTGCACCCTGTGCCAAAACCTCGTCGCCTCGCACCCCTTCTCTCTATCTCTCTCTCTCTCTCTCTTTCTCCACCCCAATCTATGGTTTTCTCTTTCTGTATCACACTCCCACTCTTCCTCTGCGTGCACGCGCGTATGCGCGAACGCGCATCGTGACGTCGACAATGCGTATTATTCACGCAATCTCGCGTATATACAGGGTGCTCCGAAACACGCGTTGGATTCTTTAATTAATTTGAAGTGGATTCTTTTCGGAGTACGACAGTGCCGTGCCGAGTTTTCAAGTTCTAAACGAATAAATGAGAAATTTTTGATAAATCAGATTTCGCAAACAAAAAGTTTTCTTCGCTCATTTCAATAAAATTTTGATTAGCGAATTATTTAATAATAGACATGTTGTATTAAAAAGTTATGAAAAGAATATAGCATTTGTTAACACAAAATTTTCGTTCGTTGGACATAAGAAAGGTTTTATTTAACGGTCTAAATAAATGTTTTATCAAGTATTTGTTCATCCCAAGGCGCACGAGACGTCTGGATCGATCGACGAAAATCTAGATGCACCCGGAGGCCCAGCCAGACATCTCGGGACGATTACAGGATTACCGGGAGATCGGGATGTGTAACGAGGTAAAGACCGACTCGCATCATGCCGTGCACGCTCCCGTCTTTACGCTAAGCGCATCATGCCGTCGCGGAAGAATCGATTCGGGTGCTCGGTGAAGCTCGCAGGTGAAGCGAGACACCGGCTGTGAAAAAAAAAACACGAGGATCTCTTCGGCGGGGCCCCGCAACGGGTTAGCACACTCGGGATGAAAAGCACACGCAAGTCATCCGGGCCCTGTGGACCGCGCGAGCGCGCGGTTTCGACCCTCGAGATCCATTCAGCGCGACCTCCGATTCGAGAAGGCAAAGATCGGGGAAAAAAGGACGAAAGAAGGAAGGAGGAGAGAAAATGGGGTATGCGCCTTAATAAACATGTCTTACAAGAACGCCGGAGTGCATAACCTGCACGAGCCAAAAACTGAAAGCAAGAATAGATATACGCCCTGTCTCTCTTTCTTCTCTTTTTCTTTCTATTCAGTCCGTTTCCTCGCTCTGTTCCACCGATCTCTTTCGTTCTCTATCCCTCTCTCTCTCTCTCTCTCTCTCCCTCCCTTCCAGGTCTCTTTTCACCGGGTAACGCGGAACACAATGGATAAATGAGATTTTTTGCGAGCGATTGAGATCCGAGAGCAGAAAGAGGAAAGCGGTGGTTGGGATGCAGAAGAGAGGAGAGAGAGAGACAGAAGGGGAGGTCGAATCGGGGGAAGGGCATCATTGTCTCCCCGGAGAGAGACCGAGAGTGTACCGATGATAGGGTGCATCCCCCGGGAGCGAGGGCTCGAAGAAAGGGTTGACAGGGGAGGCAAGGCTTTTAATACTTGCGGTACCGTCCTGCCATTGTCGATAAAACGCATCGGCTGGATTACCATAAGTACACCATGCCGAGAGAAAGAGAGAAAGGGAGGAAGAAACAAGAGATCATCTTTACGCTTACCGAAGAAACATCCACCGGCCGATCGCGAGATATTCAATACGATCTGTCGTCTCACCGTTTTCAGAGTGAAATTATTATTTGGTCTCGTTATCCGTGATAATACATCTATTTTCAAAAGAATTCTTATTCATCATGATAATCAATTAATACTCAATTATTATATGTATAATCAATTAATTGAGTAAAATATAGTAATTATTGGAAACTTCAACATTTATTTTGTTCTTTAGATATATGAGAACAATTCTTTTTCTACTATATTTTATTGGATTTTGAAAGAAATTTCTAAATTATAATACAAAGAAATTTCTGTATTATTTTTCTTATATCACTAATGCATTTGTGAATAACGTAAATAATAAATAGCGTAAACTTCCGCGCACCATTACATGAATATCATATGAGTGACAATAATTTTGTTAGCCTTAGATAAGCGTCTAACGTTATGGAAAATGGACATCGTGGCCAAGCTCGGGAGGAGCAGATTTAAAAGGACCATCCTTGCGCAAGGAGACGAGAGCCGAGCGGCCGGTTCTCCTCTGTCTCTTTCTCTTTCTCCCTCTCTCTTTCAGGATCGCCAGGATCGAATTCATTCGCTTGGGTCTGTGTGCATGGCTCGTACATCAACCTGTCATAATTAATAGGGCCTTTTTGTGTGCCCCGAGTCTACCCCTGGATCTTAACACTTTGTCTTATACGCGCGATGCAACGTACCGGACGGGCTATTTATGCTATTATACTATCGCCCGGACAAAAGTCGCGGACGGTGGGAATGGGGGAATTTACGACTGCTCGACGTCCATTTCCGTGTTGCAACACCGTGAAGTGCATCGTGCGTATGCTAGACCGTGTTTTACGGCGAAACGTATAATCCTCGCTAGCGAAATCGGAGCAGCGGGGTCCTTTAACGGCGAAAAGACAAAGCTATCTCGTGACTGTACGCATCATCAAAATCACATGCTTTAGATAATTGGTGGATAAAAGCGAGATAAATTATGTTAAGATGATAATACATGTTCACATATAAATCATTAGATTGTTGTAAGTCATTTTCTTTATTTTGAAATTCGTGAAGAGAGTTATTGGAAGTATCTAATATATGGATATTTTATCTTATGGATATATAAATGTATGGTTCTCTATATAACTGATATCGTATATTATTAAGTTTTTGCCAATATAAATTAAAAAAATAAAAGTGAAAGCAATTTTTTCTAAATAATGCTCGCTTTGCAAGCAGAATAAATCACATAATGTATATAAAATTAATTAATGAAGAATAATAAATGTAAAAGAACTATATTTTGGCGTAACTGCGCACAATTATAAATATCCCAATTAATCTTATATATGAGATAATGTAGAAACACTAAATGTATCGCGACGATCGGTCTTTCTCTCCTTTTATGATAAAATTCATGAAGTTGATACCGTAACAGCGAATTTAAATCCCAACTCGGACCCGTGTTGGAGCAAACCGTGAAACCGTACTATTATAAATGAAGGTTCCGCGTGTTTTCCCAGTTTCGAGTTTACAAATTGGCGAACTGCCGACGACGACAACGATGACGATGATAATGGCGAAGTCGACAACGACGACGACGACGGCGCCGACGACGACGGCGGCGACGATAGTGTAAGAGCCCACGGTGCAAGATTTCGACACCGACGAGAGTCGGGCACGGCTAATTAGGGGAGCCCTCCGTGTCACACCGAGTAAATTAATTAGGACGCTGATTAATATCAGAGTATTAATCCGGATGTTCCAGAATCGTATGATTTCGCGATTTATAAAGAAAGATCGTTTTTTTACCTCCAAAATTACGGTCGAACATCTCTCAATATTAATCTCAAACATACTCAAAGAGACTCGAGAGGTTTATACTTGGATAAAACTTGTACTTGTAATAAGTGATTTTAGAATATCGTCAGTTTCTTCAAGCCGTTAAATCGTTATTAGACATTTTTCATTATACGCATATAATAACCTAACGTTATCAATAAAATGTGCAATGTAATAACTAAAATTTTGCAGCGCACTAGGAATTTCGTATAATCTGACTTTAACATCGGATTCCATATATTCTTAAGGATCCTCTTCTTATTTAGTCACGCGCAAAATCCAAGCCGCGGAAGGAAATTGCAAACGATCACGAGCACTCTGTATACCGGCTGTAACGCGCGTATATCCGCATCCTTAACTTTATCTCTCAAAAGCAACATGGAAGGTGAGACTGCGCGTTTCTCGAGATGCGCGCTTTTCCCTCTCGCCAGCCGTCTTTCCTCGTCCTCCCCTTCATCTTTCTTCTCCGGTGCAATCGCCGGCGCAATGTGCGCAGCTCGGCGCAATGCGCGCTACTCGCGGCCACTGATGGACGTACGGACGTACTGCAATGCAAGGTACGCTGTGGCATAGTGTGTATGTACGGTACAGCATGCCATATGCCATATGGCTAATGGCTTCCGCGTTGCTAAGCGTCATTGATAGCACCAGCCGAACCCGGTGGTGTCCATGCCTGCTCATCTTCGTAGAACTGCGATAGCGTCCCTTGTTAGGCTAGCATAGGAGCCTTCTCGACGAATAAGACCAACGAATAAGACTCTTACCTCCCGTGCTGATACTGACGGTCAGATATCGTGATTGCGTTTGCCTCGTGCTTATCTCACATAACAGACGAAGTAATAGATAAAATATAATAAATTAATATAGACTATACAATAGTAATAAGATAACTAATGATCACGTATCGAAACAATTGTGAAATTAACTACAGTGACACAATTCCAACTAGCTCTGAGTAATGATTTCACAAAACATATTTATATTGTACCACGAAGATAGACTAAAAAATAAATTTATATTACTAATAATCATAATTCTAATTTAATTAAAGTAAAATTTTGAAGAATTTTTGAATACTTTTATCATTTATAAATTTTAAGTATGTATTATATCTTATACAATTAGAAATATTTCTTGAAATATTCGACATTTTATCAACCGTTAAAATCTTTATTAAGATTTCTTGAAAATGTTTTAAAGGTAGAGTTTTTAAATTAACGTATATTTTCTAAATTTTAAAACAAAATATTAATCAATCTTGGTTATATAAAATTATCATATACGATGCCAAATTTCAAATTACTAGTTTAAATTTAGAACCTAAATCATTCACGATTCGTTAGAATTTCTTTAGAAATTTCATCGAGACGTCACGAATATTTCGTTTACTATCACATTCGAGGCTGTATATCCAGCATTTGAAACTCTATCAGCCGTGAGCCACACGTTTAATGCGCAAATCGCCAAACGTCGATCGCGAAGTGTTCTCGCGATAAGCAACGATCCGTGGGAAAGATCGTAGAAACTGTCGTCCACTTTAAATCCCTATCGTTTGTTGCTATCTACGGGCCGGTTCGAGCACCGTGCGCTTCTATTGACTCGCGCCACGGTTCGACGCTGAGTTGAACGATACTATTCGCGTTGCCGCCCGTCCACTTCCCACAAACGAAACCGCGGTGTCATCCTTCTCCTCAGATTCCTCGGCGGCGTACAACAATAAGCATCGACGAGACGCGACCTGGACGTCATACTCGCTAGAATCGAGCGCGTTTCATTTTCGGACCCGACAGGGTCTCTGACTTCCGTCGATCGAAAAAAAAAGATACATCTTTTATCGCGAAAGAAAAAGAATATTTAAATTAACGTATTGTAATTATCGCCGCAATCGGAAAAACAAGTTTTATGAGTCATTTTATGAGTCAGTTTTAGAATAAATAATTTCAACCTAGCCTGAAATTCCTTGATAACAGAAAGATCGGAATAACAAAGAACCTGATAAGTTTACATTGTCATACAAATAATGCACGTAATCTACAAGACGTATTTTTGAAATAAAAACAGGCTTAAATAAATCACAGATTTGTATTAGCCTCATTCATTTTTCACGTAAGCACGTGCGTTAATGTGAATTTATTTCCCTATTTCCCTATTTATCTCATCTTGACAGTAAATTTTCGGACTCGTACTCTTCTGCTTGTCGGGTACAGATCTATCGGCGCAAGCAGTAACCGTCGTGCGCGCAATGACGACCGATCGTTTCCTGGTATAAATATGCAACGTGTCACCCGGGGGGTCAGCTCGGATTCTTCGATGGTCGGGTGCACATGCACATGCACACGCACGCGCGTATATTCCGATGGTGGGCCGCACGAGAACGAGAGTGAGCGCATGCACGCGTTCGCACAGTCGCGCTAGGTGCGTGTGTATTGTATGTATGCGTGTGCATACGTTAAAATCCTCTACAATGGGATCCTCCACAATGGCCTTTGTCCGTCGCGCTCGTGGAAAGAAATGAAAAACGAGGCCTTCCTCTACGCCGGTTCCTTTTCGTTGGCGTGCATGCGCGCTTGCGTGCGTGCGTACGTGCGCGCGTATGTCCTTCCAACGTGCTTTCTCCTATACGCATCTTTTTCTGTTTTCTCCAGTTCGGCCATTTCCATATTTGTCGGTATTTCGATACTGTTACGCGACATCTAGAAAGGGCGGATTGCGGTAAAATCCTTATCTATTGTCATAGACGGAGCTACTTCTTACATTACTCTCCATCCATTCGCCGTTAATTTAACTTTATATTTTCTTCGTTTTATTCTTAATTCATTTCTTCTCGAAAACGTGTGTACTGGCACGTGCCTCAATTGATTATAATGTACATTCAAACTTCGTATTCTATACGATTGTTTTATTTTTTTAAATAAAAAGCAACAGCGTTGTCTTTTTCTTTTAAATCTAAATAAGTTTCGCTCATTTATTCCACCTTGCTTTTCCTCTACACACGCACACACATTCTCTACCTCTCTCTTTAACTCTTTTTCCCTTCTGGCCGTTCGCATGGTTGAGGTTGAGGAGAAAAAAGAGGACCGTATGTGCGCCGCCAGTTTTTAGAGCTCGGCAGAATGCGGTAATAGAGTCGCCGTGTGGGCCGGCGAATCATCGGCTGGAAAATCGGCCAGGCCGGCTCTTACTTGAACTCTCGACAAAAACGGCTATAAAGCTCGTTCCGAGATCCGCAATGTCACGCGGTCCGAAGAACGGTCCGAAGAACGAAAAAATTTCTCGCGGATCGTCATGGGATAGTCGATCACCGGCACGACGTTTCGGAAGGGACCCTCGCTTGTCTTGGACGAGAATTGGTCTCGCTCTAATTGCGCCCGACCCTCAACCCTGAACGATCCTCAATCGATGGGCGATTCGTGACAGACCAATATTCTCCTCGCGAATCGATATTTCGAAGATGCATTACATTTTTATTTAATGAAAATTAAATTTATAAAAGTTTTTTAAAATGCAAAGAAAATAATTATTGTAATATTTATTACTAGTCCGTGAGATTAAAAGTCGTACAGAAGTTTGAAGTACCAGTTTATTTATTACAGAAGATTGAAGTACTAGTTATATTAGTTATAGTAAATATTGAGAGTAAAAAATATTTTAAATAAAATAATGAACTCAATTTTGAATACAATGTAGTAAAATTATTTTATAATATCAATTACAATATCAATTAATTATAATGAGATTAAATTAATTCCAATAGAAATAATCTGATAATTAAATTTGCTACTATATGCGTATAAGTATTTTATTTATTATAGCTCATATTTTAAACGTTCTAAACACGTCTTTTTATATCATTCTGATTATTCTTTTTATAGGGTAATACAATATCTGAAAAGAGTACTAAAAGTAGTTGCTTGATGGATCACGTTACATCAGCCCTATCCCGCAAATAGTTCTTCACAAAAAAAAGGATATCCGTACTTCGACTAATAGGTTGGATTCGTCAAAGCGAGACCATGCGCCATGCAGCAGAGTGAAGCATAATGACGAGGAATACGTAATATCTGACTAATTGGACTCGATAACGGGGCAGTCGGCAATCAACAGTGCCAGTAATGGCTAGAAACGGGCTAGCATCGTCGTTAATTCGAGAAAGAGAGAGCGCGCGAGGAAGAAAAAGAACTCTTTCCGACTCCCGTATATTGGCCTGCTGAGAGATCGGGAGGCAAAGGCGTTAATCTGGCAGAATTAATCCGACTCCGGTCGGATGCTTTCCCTCGATATGCCACGAACAACCAACGCGCGAGTCGAACCCTCGATTCTCCGCGAGTCTCCCTTCCGGGCCCTCTCACGGCTTGATATCGGTTCAAAGTGAACGCGCACGAAGGGAGTCTCTTCCACCTTTTGTCGCGAAATGTGTCCCGCCTCGTTTGTAAACGCCCTGTCGTGATACTTTAATTAACCGCGGAACCCCAAACCCTTCGAACAGGAATCCTTCTATGTTACGGCTTGTGACTTTCGATAATATATATCCATCCAATCTTTAAAAAAAAATAGTTTTAGAAGTAAAAAATAGCAAAGAAATAGCAAATAATTTTCATATTTTATTTGTTACGTTGTGATAATTTGGCTCAGATTGCTTAATGTATAGGTAGGTATATAAAGCTTATCTGTATCAAATTCTATTAATATTAATTATTATTAATTAAATAGAAAATCATAGAATGTAAAGATTAATAACAAATAATTGCATTAGTATTGATATAATATTTCTTAAAATCAATTGAAAAAGAAATTAATTTTTACGAAACATTTCGGAAAACACGCCAGCCACCCTTTTTTGATAATATGATTAAATCAGAATAGAATAAAATCTCCGGCGTCGACAAGATGCTGATCGCTACAATGCTTCCCTATAGCCGACGACGCGACGCGTCGAAAGCAAGTTTCCCACCCAGCAAACGCATCGGGGAGCGACGGGCGCGTCTCGATGATTTTATTAGCCGGTAACAGTGCCTAATTCGACGCAAAGCTGCTAATCCGGCAGAATTAATCCGTCCTCGGTCGGTTGCTTGCCATCAATGTGTCGTCGCGCCGCGCCGCGCCGCGACGATGAGGGTAGCGTACACCACCCCGAGTGCTGGAGCAGACCTCGATTATCCGCAGCCTCTCGACGAACCCTCCCGTCTCCGTTGTCTCTCGCCGCACCGACCGTGATCTACTCCGCCCGCGCGTGCGTACGTGCGTTCGTGCGCTTACGCGCGCGGGCACGCGCGCAAACTCGAGCGAGTCTCGAGCGAGTTTATCGATGCTCGCTCGGTCGCCTCCTAACAACGACGACGAGGGAGGAAAAGCGAGCCACTTCAGATCAGACCGTAGTGTCCCGGGATCCAGCAGGATGTGGCAAAGCACTGGCGACTATCCCGGGGTGAGACCCTGTCACAATGCGCCGAGAACGATGTCGCGTTGCTACGGTGACGAGAGAGCGGACGCGGGAGAGGCGTAGCCCTCTCGTCGCGCTATTTCGCGGACGCTCTGATGCGCGCGATCGGACGCGGTGGAAGTGTATTATTAAAAGTCGATCGAGTACTTTGTAAAGAGTTAAACGTGACTGCCCATCCATTCACCCTCGACACCCCCACTGGCGTTACTTCAGACTCCCGAATAGCGACTGAGCGACATCCCGATACCTTTCGACCTGTTGTACCCCTATCTTCGCAAGCAAAAAGCGATGGTGATAATTAATTTAAACGTAAAATGCAAATTATATAA
Source organism: Tetramorium parvispinum (assembly GCA_011638315.1). Lineage (NCBI taxonomy): Eukaryota > Metazoa > Arthropoda > Insecta > Hymenoptera > Formicidae > Tetramorium > Tetramorium parvispinum. The sequence goes on along the minus strand of VBVR01000363.1, from coordinate 36,945 downwards.
AATTATGATTATTTTACTCAATGTTAAGAAACTGCGTGTTTACTATGATTACCAGAATGATTATAAAATTACATTACAAACAATAATATCAAAGCTAAGTCTATAAATTTAGACAGAGAAATTATTTTTTTTTTTTACAAAATAAAAAGTTACGAAGAAAAGTTTTACTACTAGAATGCCTTTTTTAATTCTTACTTGGCATATTTTATTCAACATTCAATAATTTAAAAAAATTCATATCAAATGCCATTTCTTCAACACTGTAAACCCTTGAATTGAAATATTTTATAATAAAACAGAATTAAAATGAAATGTTGTAGTAATTAGCGTAATAGAATTGATGATAATTGCATACATGTGTATTCACTTGATGGTTAAAGTAGCTATCTTATATGTGCTGGGAAATCGCGAAAATAATGCCCAGCTACTTCGTAATCGATCCATCGCTTCTGCGAGCGCTCGTTCTTACAATCTTATGGTCGTCCCAATTATAGGCTCCAGTGGCTATACGTTAATGATTTCATTTCATAAAATAATAGGGGGTTACCTTTCTCCTTTCGCAACGTCATTTGCTTTACGACCGAGCGGATCAATTCGCCGACATATGCGCGCAATAAAACACCCATTGGAATCTGAGACCAAGTTCCCACAGCGTCGACGAACGCGCAGCCACCCGGTACATCCGTCGCTCGACATTTTCGAGAGCTTGTTCTCGCGACAATTACAGACGTACCATAAAAGAACATTGGATAAGATGCAACATGTTAATTTGAAATATCAATTATTTCTTTAAGGTCAGAATTGTAAAAGAACGTTCTTATCTCCGAAACTTCTTATCTCCTTTAAAAAAATAAAAAATTTTAATTTCATAGCACTCGTTTTTACAATTAATTTTTACACAATTAATTATTTTTATAAACAAAAATTCTTTTTTTTTTTAATTTTAGAATTATAGAGTGTTTTGCGGTGGATTTAACGATGACTTATCTTTATTCTAATTTTGATTATAGCCTAATTCATCCATCCATTTATACTACAATTTTAGGAGATTACGAATGTAAAGGATAAGATATGACACCTCTGTAAAACTGGTAAAACCATTTCGGCAGAATCAAATCAAATCTATCAGAATATTTAATACTTATTTTGTACTAATTTGTACTACAAAAAATAATTTTGTTCATTTTCCCATTTCGAAAAAAAAACCATGGCACTGGCTTCCTGTTAACTTGGAAAGCCTATACTAAAATATATATAAAAAAATAAAAATAAAAACAGAAATCGAAAGAACTGACTTTGTACTAATTTGTACCACACAAAACAAATCGAAATATTTATTTCAATTCCTTCATACAACCCCTTTTTCAATAAGCCAGCAGGACCAAGTTTTTTTTTAAATGGGAAAGGTACAAAATTATTTTTGGTGGTACAAATTAGTACAAAATCAGTACTAAATATTCTAATAGGTTTGATTTGATCCTACCGAAATAGTTCCGCCAGTTTCACAGAGGTAGATATAACAAAATATTTATTTTAAACAAAATGGAAAATGACAGTTGATTTTGACAGTTGAATTTTAGATCGATTTTCTCTTCACACTTCAATCCCACAATGTCTCATGCTAACGTTATGTGGCTTACGTTTAAGTGAGAGTCATTTTCGGTTTTCGAAATTATTCGCGCGCGATTTTATCGTCGCTGTATAATTTTAGGACGAGCGAGCCCCTCGCGCGACAACGAACAACAGAAACGTCGCACGTACATTACATTTTACTCGACTCCGCTCGCGTTGCAAATTCACGAAAAGCAGCCGTGCGACCAGCCCGACAATACGTTCGAGTCCTCCGTTGCTTTCCGACGCGGAAAACGAATTCGTTTGCCGGCGCTGACATACTTAAAACTTACGACGATGTGACGCCAGTGTCGGCACATCTCCAACAATCGAATTTTGTCTAAAATGATTATAGTTCTGAGCTAAATCGCCTGTCTCGCGTTCACTGGATGAATAATAAAAACTCTGGCTAAACACTTCACTTATATACTATAATGTCATCTTATTTATCATGAAATAAAAATATGTAAAGCTGCAGAGTCACAGTTCGTAAGAAGCTTGAAAATTAAAATAATTTAAAGCTCGTGAAAAATATTTCGATAGCGATATGAATAATGATTGTAGCTGTCACAATATGCTCAATTATATCAGTCGAGACATAATAACGGGAAATATTTTCACTAATATAGTTATAAATTAGTTTGCTAATTTCACGGCTGCCACGTCGAGGATGAGAGCATCGCGATCGCAGCGCAAATAGAGCTCCGCTCGTCGATGATCGGGAACAGAAAAAGTGGTCGGAGTAATGGCGATCTATAAATTCTACGCGGTGCAAAGGATAGCAATACGTTAGCGGTAGACATTAGCAAATGAGCAAGGTAAATAACGACGTCAATCGGTACAACGCTCGTACTACGTACTGCTCAGTAACGAGATCTCTATAGTGCACACTTGCGCGCGGACGCAAGAACGAATGAACGAATGAACGGACGGACGAACGAACGAACGAACGAACGAACGAATGAACGAAGAGGGACCCCGCGAGGCATAAATCGGCGTAAGAAGCCTAAGCATCGCAATGTAAACGGTTTTACGACAGCGTGTTGGCCGGATGTAAACCACTTAACCGGAGGCAAATTGACTATACCGGGGCGCAGTTCGATTGGCGAGAAATCGATTATACTTTCATTTTATTGGTCATTATAACGCGAAGACCAGACCTGACGCATTTCCGAGCACGTCGATGAAATCCGTCTCCAATTTCTCTCCTTATTGTTGTTTTAGCACTTGTTACCGTAAAATGCATCGTTTAAAGAAAACTTTTGTATTATGATGGAATTTCTAGGATGCGTAAATTTGTCACACGCTTTTTACATCCCGCATCTTATACAGTAAATGAACATAAATTAAAAATGCTAATTTTTTATTTATTTTCATTTATTTAAAGATTATTTTCATATATTTATAAATAGTTAATAGAAGATATTAAAAATGCTAAAATTAATTAATTATGTATGCTTTTCATTACATCGAGGTCGTTCACAAGTTTGTCAAGATTTAAGCTAAATATTGTTGCAAGATAAAAAAATTTTAAAAATCATTATAATTTAGAGATATTGTGAAACAAGTTTACTCTTTTCTTGTTCAGTTTCTATTCTTAAAAGATTCAAATAATATCCTTATATTGAATCTGTTTCATGATTTAGATCCTAAGATGGCACGTATTTTCCCTCTCTCTCTCTCTTTCGACAAAATTAATAAAACAATACTCCATTATCGAGTAGCGACTCGAGTAAGACGCTGAGAATATCAATCTGAGGAATCGCTAGGAATCCCGCGGACGCGATGTCCCACGAATAAATTATATTTTGCATTCTACGATAGCAATCACTGCGGTATTCATGCGACGCGAACGATGAAATTACTGTCGCCGTTTGCGATCTGTTTTCTCATCGATGCTTTTCATCTGACTTCTTAAGGTCTAGCTACATAAAGCAATTTTCAAATCATATTTATTATATATTTATACGTTTTTAATATATTATTCTATTCGATTTTCGACACGCAAATTAATGTGACATCAATACGAGAAGCATGAGAAGAAATGTTAGAAACAATTTTTATAGAGTGAAAATTAAAAAATTTCAAATCTGCCAAAATAGACAAATTAAACGTTAAATTATTAATACAATTAGTAAGAAATTTTTATTGATAGCGTAGATAATTTTTATTATCTTAAAATATGCTAATATATTATTGTGAAAGATATTTTAGTAAAAGTACAGGCATGAATTTACGGGAATTGGCTCGGCTCAAAGCAAAATTTTAGTATTAAGCTTTAAGCTATTGATCCAAAGTTCGGGGCAAAAGCCGAGACCCGGACCCTCCATTGGGCAAACTGAAATACTTGTCACGTGTGGACATAAATAACTGTCGGATGTCGATAAATGTATTAAAAACTCGCGAACCGTGGCTTTATTTCATTCGTGGTATCAAAGAATGAAAAACATAGAAACAGAGGTTGAAATGATATTGGGAATGCAAAAACTGTTTACGCTGAAATATTATTTTAACTTCCATAGATTCTCAATATTGCAAATAATATAAGATTGATATGATTGCGAAATATATCTAAAAATTTCAGCCTACTTTTATAACGTACTCTCGAAGAATATTCTATTCTTACCAAATATCACGTATTAAATATTATTCATAAAGTTTTGCATTCAGAATAAGTGACTTTAAACATTCTTTCAGAATAACGTTAATCCCTCAAATAATTGTAATAGACCGCAAATAAACAAAAATTCATATTTTAGATATATTCTATTTCTCGATACTCTCATTCCTGCATACCTAATATACATTATTAACATAAAGATACTAATCGTTGTACAAAAGACAAGGAAATAAATGTCGCACGTGTCGCGCATAATCTACATGGAAATCGACACTAAGTAACGTCCACCGCAACGATCACTCAGTTTTGTTCAAAATTCGGCCGCAAGAATTTTCCACATGCATAAATGTCTGCGTAAAGCGGAAACATAAAGCGGAAGCGGAAATGAATTCCGCAAGGTTGCCGACCGCACGCGTTGCCCTTCAGCTTCGAAGTTTGCGGTGTATGATGTAGTGTGCCCCATTCTCCCGTAACTGCACGTAATACATAGCCACCTATGAAAGTGCACGGGATGTATGTATAAATCGGCTCGGACATCTCGTCTCCCTTTTCCTCTTCTCTCGGAAAGAAGAGCTTCCTTCCCAACAACCGACCCTTTCCGCAGGACGAATTCAGATTTTCCCAAATTTTGTTTAAAATGTTTATGAACCGTGTCCGAGGGGTCGGACACCACACGTGAGTCCGCAAGCATGAGTCGGGAGGGGGAGGTGGGAGGGGGGAGAGAAGGAGCGAGGAAATGCTGCGAGGGGAACGTGGAGTTCTCGAGGAGAGACTCTCGTCCCGAAAGTTTACGCAGCCGGACCCTGAGATTGGAGCCGAAGGTTCCCATATCCTGTCGCACGGGGCAGTAAATCTCGGTAGGACGCAAATAAAATTCCGCGCGCGAGACGAGCCGCCGGAACGGAAGGAGTGTGTGATCAGCCTGCGACTTTACGAACGGCGACACGATCAACGGTCCGGAAACCCCGAATCACCGATTCGATTAATAGAATGGCAAGCTCGCAACATATATCTCTTCAAATAGCTGGCGTAATGGAAACAAATGTATAAATCTAACTTCTGAAAGCACCAAATCGTTCTAACGAGTTTTTGCGTTCATGCAAAATATTCATGTAAAAAGAAAACTAGACATTATAGTTTTGTTTAAAACTTATTTCCCAAAGAGTTTCTATGAATAAATGTTCGTAATTTATTATAAAAATCATCGTTATTAAATAATATGAAATAAATTATGTGTATTTATTTAGACAAGAATTTATTGATTCATGAAATAAAATATAGTTCTTTCATTACATTAGTTTTAATCATTTTACTATGAAATAAATTGCATAAATTTATAATTAGCAAGCTATCAAATATTATATATATTTGTACTAGTAAGTTAAAAATTATATTAAAGATTACACTTTCCGGACGTGTATAAATATATAATTCCAATTTATATATCTAAGTTATAGTAAATACCATTTTTTATATTATATAAGTTTACAAAATTAAAGTATGTCTGGTTCACATTTTATAGAATTTTTTTACTTATAAATTCTTGTCGATATGCAATTCGAGACAGATCTATAACCGATACAGGCCGTTTTGCCGCTTCCGGGGATTCTGTTTGTGCGGTTACCCGTTTTGTCACGAATCTAACGGGGGTTCCTAGGCAAGTACATAACGCTAGTTAGCACCCCGCTGCGGTCTGTAGTGGGTGTGTTGTGACACCCAGGGCGGAACAAACAAACATCGTGTCCGTTTGGCCGAAGGGTAACCACGAATGACCATTGGCGAGACCTCAACGCAACTTCATCGGCCACGAGGACGTTTCTCGTCTTCTCGCCCCCGCTGTCTCCCCCACCGGTCTCTTCCATCGGTACCCCACGGTCCTTCAGTTTCCGACAATAAAGGAAGGGGGAGGCGGCCCCTTAAAAGTTTCGACCGCGACGTTAAATAGGAAACGATACACTCCCACGATCCGACTCGATTCCCGTTTTCCTCTCCTTTTCAACCGCACTCCGTCCCCTATTCTCTTCCGCGACATTAGGTCCGAGACAACGGCCGTTTCTATATCCGGGACTCTCGAATTCGAAGTCGTTCGTTCCGGCACGGAGGACGATATGGCGCGCGATGAATGGCAATGCGCCGCCCTTAAGATTAAATCGCGGCAACGAGAAACGGCGGCCCGGGACCTTCGCGAATACAAGATCGGCTCGTTTCGCAAGCGTGGCCTGTCGCTTAGCTCAGTTGCGTCACATTTACTAACAACCGGCAGAAATTGATAAGTACTGATATTAACGGGGATATAATTAGATGCGCATGCGGGCTTTCATAATATTTCAGTTACATATTGGTTATATCGGTTCACTTTAATCTTCTGGATTAATTGCCCCTCTCCTTTTTTGTTTCTAAAGAGATAAGAAACGCCAGTTAAATAAAAATTGAAATTGAGAAATGTTCAAACTGCTGTCATATGTTGTTTACACTTTAATAAAAACAATATCCAAAGAATAATTATAAATTGCATTTAATAAATTGATGATAGAGATGGGAGATGATTAAGTATTTTTATAATTCCGATTGTTTAAAATGTAGCTTCAATATAACTATTTATCATTTATTATCATTTTTTATATTATATCATTATCATTTAATATACATATATCATCTATCATTTATTAAGATATATCATTTAATTTTAATATTGACATAACTTACGTTTTGTTAGGAGTTTTAAGAATGGTTAAACAATTATTATTTGAAATTATTCAAACAACTCAAAATGCGTTTAACACTTCAGTATGAATAGTTTAAACAAACTTTATCAGTCATCATTGATTGTTGCTACAACATAATAGCTCATAACTTGTAAGCAAAACTATTCATACATATTCATACATTGTTTTTTGTTCCAGCTTACCTTTAGAATTTATTGTTCATGTTTTTCGCATTGCGAAACGTGTCCGCATATACGTGCATTTAACTTGTTGTCATGAACAACTGAAATGGATCTAGAGCAAAGCGGACGCAGCCGATCGGTTTTCACGTAAATTGAAAATATTCGCTTACGAAAGTAACGGCGATAATCGAAAACGCGATAGAAAGAACGCTTCAGTGCGTCAACAAGCATTCGACGCGACATTGCCAACGGCATGTTACGATGCTCATAATTAATGTGATAAGGAGCGAGCGAGCGAGCGTAGAAAATTCTGCTTCTTTTTACATTGATCGTTTTACGTAAGCGTCGCGTACGGAAACAACGAGAGCACGCGAGAGAAAATTTAATCGGACGAAGCTAAGCTCATTATTGCAGTCGTACGAAATAAGATTGTTACGTACAGAAATGTTATCGCCGTCTGTCCTTGTTGATTACGAGGAAAACAACGGCTAGTTTCTCCCGCGAATACTAATAAGCTTTCATGCGCAAAAATGATATAATTGACGGTTAATCAGTTTGAAATATCATCGGGTTTATTAAAGAAGATTTGAAGAATTCGAGAAAAGTGGATTAACTCTAAATTGTCAAACTCGCTTTAACTCTTATTTAAAACAAATTTCACAAATTATATATTCGATTTATTTCTGATCCCAATTTCAACTTTTATTATAAATAGCAAATGATTATTATTGCAAGGGTTAATCACAGTAGATTATCACCTTCATTATTTTATTATATTTAATTAAATTTAATATTAAAAAAAGCAGTAACTTGTTGATAACTCTATTAATTTAAAAGATTCAGTCTAATTTTTTACCAAAATACTTTTTTAAATCAAAAAGTTAAGTCACTATTAAATCACTCTCTCGCACTAAATTTCTTTAATTTTATTACAACTATAAGTTAAAATTTATTGGTCGAGGCGATCCTACCTATCTTCGAGAGCGAAGATAGTCGTTCGACCAAGAGCGCCAAACTGGCAGAAACAGCCGTTTGTGACCCCGGACCAACCCTGTGACCTTAACAGGGTTTTCGGTGACTTTCTCGGCCGGGCCGTGACGAGTTACACGTTATACGTTTCTCTCCGCGGGAATCCCAGGGATTCGGGGTCCGGAACGGGAGCGGGATCGGGATCGAGTTTTCTTGATAATCAAAATCCAAAAGCGAGTTTCTCCGAGGCATACGCAGGGGTGCAAGAACGTGCCGCATCGCTTCCGGGACGTTTCTCCTAGAGAAAACTAGTTTCCTCGTCGCGGGACTTTCGCCCGCTCCTCCCGGAGCCTGCTCCCGTAATTGCCCTAGTCCTTACGAGCTGGACACTGTCCACCTTTTAGGGTGGGAACTTCGCGAGGAAATACTGGTCCGTGCTGTTCTCGAACAAAACGCCGCTCGACGCTTCTCGACAAATACCTGTTCGGACTTACAGCGAAGTAGTTGATACCTGATTCGAACTGCTACATCGGCTACTGCGTTTAACGTTTAGTACGAGTTAACGTTCGAAATTTTTGGAATTAAAAAATCGGTGAGCGATGATCTAAAAATGTTTTACCTACTCGCATTTTTAGCCAGCAAAATATATGTAAAACATCGATCTAGAAACAGATGCTTATGTAACATATAAATATATGTCATGTTTTACTATTTACCATCACGAAAACTCATCATTTTTGTAACATGTGAATAAAAATTTCATATTTTAAAATGTTTTTCAATTCAATTTTTTTATCCTTGCCATTCCTAGATTAACCTGAGATAATTTAATCTAACGCACATCGAATTGCAATGAATCATGCATGTTTAATACCGATATCATTCAGCAGAAGGAAATTTCCATCGAGAGCATAAAAACAATATTCATGTGCATATTGAGCGATAGATATCGACAAGGAAATATTGGGATGCGGCGAATATCAATGCGCCAATCAGGACGCATTTATCATTACAATTCGATTATTAAAAAAGACTGTCGAGGTTTTTAAAAATAATAATAACGTACATTTGATAAAAACCCTCAATTAAGAGAACAAATTCCTTTTAAAAATAGTTTATAAAATTGAGAGTAAATTTTTAAACATTTGTAAGAATAAATGCAGAAATATAAGAAAACGTTTCCTCTTTCTCTTCTACAATTACAAAATAAAGGACTCCATAGAATTGTAACAAAGAGATAAATTTGTCGCGTATCGGTCAATAACAGATGACCATTGCCGAGATCGTTTCCGCCATCGACAGGTAGCTAGAGAAGCGACGGGGAGAAACACCTTGCGTCCACCCTGCGCGGGTGGACAAGTGGCGGACAGGGACGAGAAACCACAGACCCGCACTATGATGAAAGTGCGGGTGGGTGGTACTCGAAGGGGTCCGGAAAGCCTGGGGGCGAGTGCCACTTTACTTGGGGACCACGTGTTAGTTCGTGTCGGATTTCAGATTCTGCCGTTCTTTCCGAGGAAGCGTTCTTTTTCTTCCGAAAGACTTACGATTCCATCATATTCTTACTTTGCCGGCGATAAAGTTCGCCTTGAATGCCAAGTTTAGTTCCGGCTCAATGCGCCTCACCAAAGTAAAATTATTATCTTTATGATAAAAAGATAGCGAAAGATAGAGAGTTTAATGCAGTAAAGAAAACGCGAATATTAACATTTGTATCTTACACTTTATCAGATCTTGATGTTTCTTTTTTTAATGATTTATCATTGATTTAAATTTTATAATAAACTATTGAGTTATGTGTATATTTGATTTATAGTTTATAATTAAAAGTGTAACTAAAATGTATAACTAAAATCTTCTAAATTTAATGTAAATGCGACTCAATGGAAACGCAAAGACGAATGACAAAAATCGCCGCGTAGCTTTTCAAACGCGTATCGATACCTGTGCTCCACGTATAGTCAATAAAAGCCCCACTGATTTCCAGATCGGGTCACACGGATATTTGGTCGATCCTCTCGCGTACATGCTCCCGAAATGGGGAAAGACACGGGGCGCTTCCGCGGCGCGACAATAAGGGAAGGAAAGTTTCCGTTCGCGTCGCGCTCAATGATTTCGGGGATCATCGGCGCGATTCCGCATTTCCCGCGTCGACGATTTGCTCGACGGGCCTACGTGCCCATGGTGTGCGGCCTCATAGGTATGCACACTACGGGGTGGCGTCGTATCGATGCAACGCGCACGGTTTTCACCCCCGTGAAACCCTGCCTTCCGCGGTACGACCCTGTTGTGGTCGACGCAGCTGTCCTGTGTCCAGATGTCCGGTTTTCGGGTACGGGACAGACTGCTCACTGTGAGAAAACCAATCCGAGCTTGGGCCCCTTCTCTCCTTCTTTCTCGTTGCCGTTTTCCTTCGCCCGTGACTGCTCCCCCCCCTGCGCGCGAGCGCGCGCGATCCCTCCGTTTCCTTGACCGGATCCCCGGAGGCACATTAATTACCCCGCGAACGGACGTTCCTTCGGTATTATCTGAAATTTAATACGTGTCTACACGCCCCGCCGCGCGCACGTTTGCATGCATGAATATATAGATATATGCATGTGTATATACATATATATATATATATATTCTAAGATATATAAAAACTGTTAAATGTATTTTAAAAAATTTTAATCTTATGAAATTAAAATATTTGCATGGATATATACAATTTAATTCATGGAAATGTACATATTTATTCTTAATCATTTCAAATGAAGGAACAAGCTGTGCCGTAATCTCTCAGAGATTTTGATAAGATAATGCTTTTATATCCAAGCTGTTTTATAATATTAAATTCGAATCACTTTTTATATGTTCATATATGTTATATTATATGCATATATTTATACGTACTATATACATAGACACATAAATTTTGCATATTAATGTATGCAATAGTTTGTCCAGCATGAGTTTTTTCGTGGCCTTTCCATTGCAAACCCCCCATCCATTCAGCCAACGTCAGCATCGTTAACTCGGTTCGAAAGAACCGACCAGTACACATAGAAGAATTAATTCGACTCGCTATAAATCGTTCTTAGATACGCGAAGATTTTATGATCGCTCTAAAATGACTTCTCGTAGGATCGAAGAAATCTTAATGGGCTGGTACTTCGTCGATAAAAAATCTCCCAAGGTAAACGTATTAAGAAATTGTATACATAAAAATATGCATGTATAACAAATTCTGAACGCGATTTTTAAAAAATATCATTTTAAATATCAAAAAATATATGTAAAATATACGATAAAAGAATATATAAAATTGTAAAAAGTAAAAATTTTAAATTCAATATCGATGCAAGTATATTCTTATTGAATAAAAAATGAAAATTGAAATAATAATAAGCAATAAATACAAAAATATAACATAAAGTAAAAAAATTATATAATCTTCCAGTTAACATTTTATAGAACAAGTAATAGAATCAATACTTCAACTAACTTCAGTTAATTGAAGTTAAAAGAATATTATGGTTATAATAAAAAAAGAGAAAATATATATGTATCCCAAAACACAATTGTCGCAATACCGTAGTTACGAGCATTAATTGTATACATATCTGTTAAGTACACTATATAAATTTGAATGGCGCATATGTACCACATCACACTCTTGAGGGATGAAAATTTTAGACGGACAGAGAGAATCGCGTTCCGATCACCGAAATCATTAATGGATCGCGGCGAGGCTGTGATCAGCCGCAAAGAGAATAATCGCGCGAAATACGTGACGACGGGAAATCAAAGGGAATTCGTAGCAGGAAATGCAGCCATTATCTTCCACGTGTTCTTTCCGATCCTTCGAATCGCGGATCGATTTTGCGTTTATCCTCGACTGCCGACCGAGAGCGGGCAATGAGAGCTGCAGATCTATATATGGCCGAACCGATACCATACACGTATCGACGATTTTTAGTCGATAGTCCGAATGGTAGCCTTGAATACGATGGCTTTAAGTGCTTCCGGATACTTGCGTCGCGTACGTCGCATTGCACGTCGAAGAAGAGGTATCCACGCGCATCATTACATCTCCCGTTACTGCCATAGAGATATCCATCTCTCGCAAGAGCAGTAGAAGCGAGGCCATAAATATCTCTCTCGTAAACCGCACCGAACGCGCTGTTCGTATCTTAAATGAAATTAAATCTTTAATGAATCCAAACGTGTGAACGTTCGCGCCGAGAAGAGCGACTGAAAGGTCTTTGGGATGACCTGCGATATGCTCTGTGCCCTTCGCATCCCCCTCCGTCCCTCCCATTTCCTTTCTTTCACCTGCCCCTCCAAGTTCAGTTTGATTAATCATATTGTTTTACTTCCGATTGCTGATCTATCGCAATTATTATATTTGTTTTTTACCTTGTTATCACCTTGTTATCACCTACACGTGTCAATTTGTTTTCATGTAATATAAAGACATGGATAGCATTTAGTTTTTATATTAATGATTCCGATGAATCAACAATTGCCTTCTACATTCGTAATATTATCTCCTTTATCATCTAAGCTGTCACTATTAACTGTACCGATATGATAACCGTTAAAATATTTCCTTGGGCTTCAAAGGATTCTTTTGGGCACTTTTTCTACGGGGATCAACGTGACGGTTAACATATTAACCAAGAAAAATTCGGGCACGTCTCGCGATACCAGCCGAGAATTTTGAAGACGGGCGATAAATCGAGAATCTAGATCTGAAAAATAGTTTATCCTGGGGAGCACGCACCCGAAGCGTCTGCTTTATCGGCGCCATAACTCAGCGCTCTATCGCGCCTCGGCCGTCCCATAATGAGCGACGCCAAATGCGCCGGCGATAACGTAACGCGGGAGAAAAGATAGGAAGTAATTGGAAGCTTATATGATACTTATTGTAAGTGCCTAATCTTAAAAGCAGGAGAGATAGAGACCCAGCTTCACCGGCGCTAAATGGAACGCGGCGTGATCGCGCGACACGTCGCGCGCATGATTTATCCCGCTCCGGACTTGAGTAAATGAAGCCATCAATCGGTCATATCTCATCCTCTCCTTTTCCGTCTAACTTTCCTATATTAATCATCCGAGAAACCAAATCAATCCAGGATATATAATACGTAATATTAAAGTGGCCTTATAACGATCTTGTCACAGAAGCAGGCCTCTCGCTAAATTCAAGAAATCTTTACTCTCGCGATTATACAACCTAAACTTTCTCACTAGATTCGAGTAAGCAGAATACTGTGGTACATTCTCAATATAGAAAAATGAATAATTAATAAATAATGTATCTTCTAATTGCGTTAAGATTTTATGTTTGTTAGCATACAAGTTTTAGAGCTTTCCAACAATATCGTAACAAATTAGAAAAAATTATTGAAAACACGAGCTTACTTATATCAAGTAATAGTATACTTATATTTATAAAGTATCTAAACGCTGCTAAAAAGATAAATATGATTTTATCAATTTATAAATTAACTTCAGCAACCAATGAATATATCGTCTGTAGTATATTTTAAAAAAGAGCTACTCGCAAAAAATCTAAGGAAATCCCATGAAGCACTTGGAAACTGTAATCGCGTGTAATTCTAGTTGAATCGAAAGCTTGCTATCTGCTTGCTATAGTAACCGCATGCCTTTGACGGAATAAACGACGACGAAAGGCGAAGTGAGCAGGCACGTCTTGCCACTCGAGCAGGTCAAGAAGGACCTTTAAAGCCTGTTCCTCTCCTGCCCCTGCACGTGTCCCTCGTGTCTACCCTACATGCCTACCCCCGGTGCATTCGAGTATCTCGCTTTTTTTTAGGCCGTTCTAAATATGCATTATCCAATTTAGTCCGATTACACGGGCCGGCCATGACGGACTTTGCTACCCAGTCGGATCCTCTCCGTCCCAATTCTCCTCTCCCTCTCTCTCTCTCTTTCTTTCTTCTCTATTCTTTCTCTTACTCTCTCGCTATCGACCTTCTCCCTCAACGCGCACCTACACGTCTGTTCGGACGTAAAAAGCTAATTTAAAAAAGCTTAACGGCCGGGACACCCGAAACGAGCAGCGTGCTGCCAGCGTTGATTCACGGCGAACCGCAAATGCCACCGACAGCCGTGGTAACGATTAGGTGACAATCGGTTAACCCGGCGGTGGTATATCCAGGGACACGGCATAGCCTAACAGTCATATTTTTCTCTCTGGAAAAACATAACTCTCGAAGAGACATAAATTTATTACTTATAATCAATTAAGGTAGATATTTAGTGGCGAAAGTATCCAAACGACCATACTTACAACTATAAATTGAATAAAACTCCGAAAAATAAGATATAATTGTAATGTATAGAAATACCCTTTAACTTTCCTCATGAATGCCATCCTTGACGTGTTACTTTAACTGCGCTATTGACAATTTATATTGCCGATGATTATGACATATGAGACTGTATAGAGAAAGTATCACGTCTTCCGTCCGTGGAAATCCAATAAAGCAAACAAGATGATGCAATCGAGACTCGCGACATCGTTATACCACCACAGAAAATAAATTCTTACGTAATAAATATTATAAACGCTATATTTCATAGCAATGTTGCACTTGCTAATTTACACCATCGTAAATCTCTAAATTTACGCATAATCGATAGAAGGAGATGTGTACTTGAAGTGTCAGCGATGACATTCAGTTAGGGTGACGACGACGCGAATTTTAATCTAACGCAATCAAACATCTCTCTCTCTCTCTCTCTGAGATTAATCGCGTTGATTTGTTTATGAAAACCTTTGAACCACAACTCTTACGCGCGATTCAAAAGAGAAATAAAAACGTGCATCTATACAAAGAATCTCACTCAACTGTCCGTAAAAATTACGATTAAGAATTATTAAACATAGATTAATCCGATGATGAAATAAAGCAGATAGATTAGGATTTCTTCTAATCGAACGATAAAAAGGAAGCAAGGTCCAACGTCGAGCTGCAAGTCTAGTGTTAAACGCGAAATTAATAGCCGACACATCGCCGGTATTATAAGCAGAATAAAAATGAGCATCAGAACAAAGATCACGCTCGTCCGACGCGGAGTGCGCGGGACGGGGAGAGCGGGCATTACGCAATGCACGGCACGAGGTCGTGTCTGCACCCTGACCAAGCAGAAGTGGCTTAGCCGCGCGAGAAAAACGCATGCGAGATGAACGAAATGCAGCGCGCTGAGCAGCGCGCGATGCGAGCGGAAAAAGGAAAGAGGCGAAGAAACTTGGCGAGAGCCATATATTTGCCGCACCATTAGTGCCAGGCCGGGGCGCTAGCCATCGCCATTAAGTAGAGAGAAATTGATCGATATTGCAGCAACCGGCCGTAATAACGCAGCACCTAGTAGGTAATAATTAATCGCGGCCGTACTGGCATAAAGGTTGTTTCCATATCAATCTTTCGCGTTGACGTGTTGCCGGAAACAGAAGCTCGACGAAAAAGCGAGAGAGACGGCGATAAAACGGCCGATGTCGATTACGAAGACGATGAAGAAACTTTATTGGATTGCACATCGTGGAAAAACCCGCGCGCAATCCAATCGAGGTATGGATATATCGTTAACTCTCGGTTAACTCTCAACTGGTCCATGCATTTTCAGTGAGGAACGTCACGCCGAGATAACTACTGTTTGGAGTTATGTCAAATTAATTGTTATTCAGCCAATCTATTTAAACGTTTTACAATAAAGAAGCATGAAAAAGAAGTCTTTTATTCTAAAATTGACTTTATTATTTAATTTAAGCCTTAATTCACTCAAGATCAAACCTTTTCTGTCAATCCTAACAGATATCGAAAAAAATTGTTCACATCTCATAAAATTATTATAAAAAAACTTTATACAAAGCATAAAAATTTTAACAAACATAATTGAACGCTGCATATGACTTCGATTTAAATTATTGCATTGATCACTAGTACAACTTTAGTTATAGAATTCTTTCCCGTAGCAATTAGGAGTCACGAAAAAGTGATCATGGGGGAAAGAGACAGAAAGATAGATATGACGGAACTATCGATTAGCCCTTTCCGAAGCGACGGGGTCAGTTCGGCCACCGTTTTGCCGGTCGGCGCAGTGGTGACCGCTCATGATTACGCGAGCGCACAGGCGGAACCCCCTCGGCAAACAAATGACGAGCCATAAATACGTTGGCACCGAAGGTGCTAGGTAGGAGTGTCCGATATTAATAAGCGGTCATTAGGAGATACGGTCTCGGGGCTATGGACAATGGCGAGGGGCGGACGCGAAAGCGTCCGCGAAGAGAATAGACGCTGTAAATCTCGAGGACCGGGACCGACTCTCTCTCGAAGAAGAAGAAGAAATCGCTCGACGCGCTTCCCACGTGACGTTGCGGTGCCGCATTTTCCACGCCGATTTCTACACATTTCTACACCCGACGGATTCCAGATTAGCGCGTTCGTGCGTGTCCCGAAAACCGACTTTGTTCTTTCGGTATCGAATTCAGCCGAGACGAACCGACGTGATTTCCTTCAGGGCGGCACGAAGAGCGCTCATGGCAGAACACTGCTTGGATGTTTCCGAGACAATGCAGCAAAAACGATAACGAAATAGGTCAGAGCACTGTTAGATCGAAATCAATGACGCGAGCCGATTGTTAAGATAATTGAGTTGTTGACATGATGTCAAAATCATTGCACAAAAAAATTGCTTTAAATTTTCAACCGATGTTATACAATTTAATTATCTAATAATTAGTTAAATATTATTGAATAATGTATTCTCGCATTAACAAAAAATAGAATGACGCAAATTTAAAGTCACGTCAGTATCATATTGGTATGTATAAAGTAACAAATTATGTGTACAATCCTCTTAAAAATCTTCACAATCTTCTTCTTTTTCTGATAGATTTTTTCTGATAAATCAATTATACTTTGTATTCTTTTTTTTTCAAAATATTATAAATGATTAATTAAGACAAGTCACGTTGTCTACTGTCAAGACACCAAACAAATTACGATTTATTTTTAATCGAAAGCGCGGAGGGCAAGATAATATTTAATTTCAGATTCAATTTGCGAACTCGAAGCCAAATGTGTAGACTGTAAAATGTCGCGAGCGTCTTAGAGCTATTCTCAAACGTCGATTAATATACCAGCAGCCTGCTGAATTCCCGACTACGATTCGACTAGAATAGTTTGTCGGCAGGACATCGATCCGACGCGGCGAAGACGCGCAACACGCAACTTTCTTAGGCTCCGCGAGGTACAACTCGATCCATCCACTCATCGGAATGGGGTTGGAAGTGAACCGGGGCGGGAGAGAAGGAAGGGCTGGCTTTGCGAAGGCACTTGGAAACTCAAAGGACGAGAGGCGCCTCGACCGAATCCCAAAGTCGATTATTAATTACCGGCGCAATGCGTTATAATTAGCCGACGTGTAATCAGGTTGTTGAACGGCGTGGATATCCGTCTGATGGTTATACCTAACGATCCCCTCGATGGCAATTCATTAAGATTGCATTACGCGGCCACGCCCTGATCACGCGTAATCATCGCGCGACCTAATCGCCGATCATTGTAACACACCTCAAAAGAGAAAGTCACAAACTCGTCCGAGAAATTCTTTTTCCAACCATTACAATTAACAAAGAAAGAAAATATAATTTAAAATTACAAAGTGCTTCAACAATATTGAAATAAAAGAACTGATTATTAAACATCTATAAGACGTCTAATTTTAAAGTGACCATTCCCTGCAGCTGTGATATTTTTCTCATTGAGCAAGCGATATATGTGTAAAATATTAAAAATAAAATATAGATCTAAATTATAAAAGTATATTTTAGGAGAGAGAAAAAATAATACTTGATATATAATTAACTCTTTCATTTTAATAACAATTTCATGAAACGCCACGTCTTCAACTGAGACCTTTAGATAAGTCTAAAACTAGTAAAGCATAATAAAAGATTAAAGCTAATCAAGTTTCACATTGTAATGAAAAATAAATGTTTTAAAAATAAATTCCTCTCTTTCATTTCATGTATCACTTCACGTATAAGACGAAGTCGAAAATAATGTCTTAATAATAATTCTCAAGAGTCATTGGATTTTTGAATTTTCTAACGAGCGAATTAGAGCGAAAATATTCATCACGAATCGAAGCACGGCACGCCGCACGACGTTCTGCATTGTTTTCGGTACAGTGGTACGCTGCTCAGCTCTCCACGTGCCATCGTGAATTGGTAATCCTGGGAGCACTTAGCGACCGAGCCAATCCTCGCGCTGATTAGTAATATTGTGGCCTGATGAACCGAGGGCCCAAGTTGTCGGGCGAGTAGGAGATGAGTCCGTAACCTCGTTACCAACCCGCGGGCGATACGACTACCCCAACTATAACGCGAGGATGCGGTCTCGTAAGTTGGCAAGCGATAGGAATATGAGACGGAGAGAGAAGGAAGACGGTGGCGAGATAGAGCGACCGGGGGGGGGAGAAGGGGGAGAGGGAGAAAAGGGAGGAAGGGGCGAGAGAAACGTAGATGGATGGATAGATGAATATACCGAAGTGAGGGACAGAGAGATAAATAGATGGATAGATAGGTGGATAGAGAGAAAGAGGCGGTGAGAGTCTCCATCGGCCCCCGGTGACGAGGGATCGGAATATATCATTGAATTAATAACCAGTTGCACCGTCCCGGACTTCGCGGCTCGGTCTGGCTGAAGTCCTAATAGCCAGACGAGAGAAAGAGAAAGAGAAAGAGCGAGTCATCGCTCCGACAATGAAAGAAACTTTTATGACTTGCGGATGATTGAAATAAATTAATCGCCGCCGGTGGCCGCTTCGGTGTGCGTGCGCTAACTGGCAACTATTTACGCCGATCGAGCGTGCCTTGTTACGGGAATTGACGCAACAATACTCTCCTTCTCAGTTTAATATCTTCGGGAATCTGACGGTAGCCTCCTTCATTAATCCAACCAAGTTATTGTCTCTTTTATATGCAACGAGCGGAGCTGCAGAATCAAAAGTGGTAGCCAACAAGTAATTTATATCGCTCATTAATCTCTACAAATGGAAATGATTAATTCTTAGTTTTACATTAACATATGCACACATACGGTTATCTTTCGCACAATATTTTTATTCAACCGATTTGAAGCTTTTAAAATGCATATCGCATCCGACTCGATAAATAATTCCTAAAAATAAGCTTTTAATCGCCGGTCAACAAATTTATCTATGCATCCACATGATCGAGCTCGTTGTCTCCGATCTTTCGACCGAGAATTGTTCTCGAGGTCGATACTTACGGGCACCCGGTGCACAACTGCACAACTTCGACCCCCCATTGTTCGCGGAAACTTCGGAGAGCCGGGGCGTGAGCGTTTGCGGTCGAAAATCGATCGGGCGATCGGAAAGTAATGACTGGTGGCGCGATTTAATGATCGCATGCGACCGGATGCGAAACATCGGCAAGACCGGCACGAAAAGATGACGGCTACAAGGGGTTGCGATTTACGGCGCACCACCGCTTACGGAGTCGTAGAAAACGACGGGAGAGTGAGTCGGCCGTCGGTGTGGGGTGAGCCGCGACAATGCTCTAATCAAATGTCATGAATCGGCGCCATTATGCGCATCTGCGGCGTGAATTTATAAATATGCCTCGAGGCGGCCGCCTTTTGCCTCCCCCGTGAATACTGCGGCGTGGGCTCCAATGGCAACCTTTAATTTGGTGATCTGCCGAGGTTCGAGCGATATGCCGCGATTTATATTATGTAGCCAGGGTGTCTTTTAACCGCTCAATTCTCAAAGAAATTCACCTACGTCAACGACGAATTTTAATGAAGTTACAAAATTATATACAAAAAATATTAATATATACTAATATGAAAGTATTGAAAGAATTTTGGAAAATTAAAAAATTTTATTTAATTAAAAGTTAAAATTGTTAGAGTAGAATTCAACTGTGTCGATACGTCTTTACGGAATGTATCCTTATAAAACAATATTTTTCAAAAATATGTTATTAAAAAAAATCTCTTCTTCGGAAAGACTTAAAATTATTATACTATGGCGAAAATTGTTGCCTTATTACGGTAAAAATTACTTTACCGTACTTTAGATATTTGTTACAAAAACTACGCTTTAACGATCCCTTTGAGGATCTTCCGTACCAACTGTTTGACAATGCGAAACTGCAGCGCGTGAATGCGCGTTCAAATTGTAGGACCGAACTCTTCCTCGCGTTGGATAACAGATACGCACATACGTGACGCCTGGCGTCGACGACTGCGACGAGACCGTAATCCACAAAAAGTTAAAAACACTCGTTGCAGCAACGGAGGTAGAGAAAGTGTGCGGAATTTAAAAAATTCAAAAACGCCGCACACAGCGTAACTTTTCGCTTTTGTGGCCGTACACGGTAAAAATAATATCTCGTTTAATCCGAGAAGTGCGAATCCTGTTGAAGAATACGTCCAGCATGGAGCACAGAGTATGTTGGTTATCCGGAGCTTGATACGCACGGATTTTTATCCGCAAAGGAGAGACAGAGAAGAAAAAATACTGCATAAAAAAAAAGGAATATATTGTAAATCCATCTCAGACAAAAGAATCGTATGAAGCCTAATATCAAAATCTTGTTGTGTTTCGCTTTTTATCCAGTATGCTTAAAAAATTTTATGTTTATAACAAAGACAACGACAAAAAGTAATACGACATACAATTACATTCTGATGCTCGTTGCTTGAATGAAGGAAGGTCATTACGGACTCTTGCAACTCGCGAAATGCATAAATTTGCACGTATTGCGTGCAGAAGAAGAGCTTATTCGCGATTTTTCGTCCCACTCTATGGATATATCGATGCGACCCCGCGACCTCCGGCGATAACCCAAAAGTCAAGGGCGCTCGAGACTTTTCGATAATCGTTCGAAACGCGAGGAAGGAGAAGTTGAGATTTCATCATGAATATGCAAACGGCCATCGGACTTTTGCGCGTAATCTTATAAATAATTAATTATGAGTAAATAATCGTTTCGTTTATAATCGTTTAATTATACGTAAATAACGAAGTTTCCGTTTAAAACAGATATCCCTTTTTTTCTTGCGTAAATCAAAATATTCTGCTACATATATTTTTTTAAGATATGTCGTTTCAATAAAAGGTAAAAATCATTATAAAATTAGAATTATATAAATTATCAACTATTAAAAACTATTATTTTAAAAACATTTTAATAAATATTTAGTTTAAATTTCTCAAAGAAAGATGATATTGAAAATCCAGCCGTCATAGAACAATGAAGAATCGAATCTTATAACAAGAAAAATACTATACAAATAAGAAATTTATATAACATTATCTATTTATGTAATATTTTATATATCATTATATATCATTATTTATTCACGTTCCATTTAAAAGAAAAGAAATAATTATTCATATTAAAAAATGCGCAAATTTGTTTTTCAACAGATTAAAATTTTTATGTTTATCATGTTTTCAGACTAATCGTATCCGAAAGTATCCGACGAAAGTGCAAATATTCAATAATTAGCTAAAAGTCATGTATCTTAATGTCAATTTTAGTAGTTATCGCTAAAGTGAAAGATTAAAATTTTAATCACAAATAGAGATTCATAATCCTGATTTTACACAACAAAGACACGAGAAAAATAGACAGAGAAAGGAAGAAATTAAAAAAATTCTTATGAGTAAAATGCGTACACGAGCAAGATACACATTTCATTATGACGAAGGCTTCGACCGAGTCTAAATATGAGGCGCACTTTTTGAACGTGGACCACCCGTTGCATTACCGGCTTTGTGGTCGCATGCTCTTTTGATCTACCCCCATAATTAATCCACAGAGGTAACCGGAGACGCGTATGGGCGCACGGGGATCTACGGGGGCGGCTCATTCACCGACCGGGACTTCGGGCCGAGTTATTGAAAGGATATCGGATGAGAGGGAGAGAGGCCGGGGAGAAAAAAAAAGAGAGCGAACCGCTGATTAACATTTTAATCAGAAACGAGTCACGTGCCGTGCGTTTTGTATCTTTAACCGTAATGATCTTCCGCGACAATACGGCAGCGAGCACGAAGTTTCGAATGTCAAATAACACGCGTCTACACGAAAAAAATTCGAGAACGACAAGAGGGCGGGTTATTCTCGAATGAAAATTGTGTGTGAATTGCGCGTGATGTGTCCGTGTGTGAGTTATCGGATACAAGTAACGATGTGTACAGCAGCAAACAAGACATGTTATGCTACAATAAAATGCCTGATAAGCCTTGGTGCGATAAAGCATGAGGTGATAAGCGTATCGTGACGAAGTTTAGTATTTTTCAAAATCGGTCTGTCGAGAAATGCATTTAGAAAGAGAGCTGTTTTATTTAGAATTACTTTTAGAACAATAATATATTGAGTAATATATATCAAAAAACTAAAAGTGATAGAAAAAAATAGAAAAATTATATAATTTTTATGAAAAGCTAGAAAAAGGTTTAAAATTACCGTTGTTTTATAAAAAGGAAATAAATTAAGCTATTTTTTTACATCAATATTCGCGTGCAAAAATTATTTTATGCGACTTCCAGCACATGTATCTCATTGATTTATAAACATCTTTCGTCGACTAAACGATCGCCAGCGAGCCGATGCATATGTCGCTGGATTAGATCCGATCACCTGTCGTTGGGAGGAAACGCCATTAAAAAATTCGCATTTGACCTGATCTGACGAACACGCGGCGAATGAAAGCACGTCGGTCGACCGGTAATTATCGTCTGGAATCGAGAATCGCGCAGCGGTCGGTCCGGACGGACGGACTCGCGAAGCGAGTATTCGGAGTCGCTATGTTCGTGGCGACGACGACGACGACAGCATCGTCATTTGCATCCGTAACAGCTGCAGCGAAACGGTAACTCGACAATTTTTACGACAGGGATCAAAGTTCGCGCGTTACCTCTGCCGCAAGCTAATCGCCGCTGATGGCCGATGTTGCGCGTATTGTCGACGATAAGCATATACGCAGATATACGCCGAATTAGCATAGGCCACGCACATGCGTATTTATTTACTCATTAACGCCGGCTGACCTCATCCTCGTGGAGAAAAAGAGGACGTGGCGCGTAAAAGAAAAGAGGAACAAGAAAGGGCAAAAAGAAGATAAAAGCGTGCTCGAGAAACGTGTAGAAGAATGAAATTGAATATACTGCATAAAATTACATTTCAATCGATCCCGCGTCTCTTACATCTTGAAATAAGAAACACATTATAAAGTTTTATAATGTGTCGGAGACGGGACAAAATATGCTACACCATTATGTGTGCCAAGCTGGCAAATCAATGTGTGGAAAATCATAAACTATTGGGAGTTCTGAGTCCGTTTTCAATAGTTCTAGAATTCCTGATAATTTACAACAAATAGTTTCGTCCTCTAAAGCAGAAAAAATGAGTTAGGACAAACTGATTTGCCAGGTTCACTGCATATCAATTTGTCCTACATGAGTACCGCTCTTATATCTTATCAGATTTCATAAGATCTATAGAGTTCTGCATGAGTTCTGAAAACAGTTCTGTCGAAATAAAACAAAAATACATACTGGTATTAAGTAAAATAATTTTACTCTGGCAAATCTGCTTGTCCTTACTCATTTTTTCTGCTTTAGAGGACAAAACTATTTGTTAATAGCTTATGATTTTCCACACATTGATTTGCCAGCTTCATACACATTATACCATCCGATATGGAAATGTATTTTCGATACACTATTTAAGCTACACAACTGCTTTTTAATTATCTTTATTCTAAAAAATTTCAGAGAATAGAATTTCTATTTCCCATTTGTGATAATAATTCCGGTGCGTGAACTTTATTATACTGTTTTTTTTCGTCGTATATATTTCTTCGCTAAGAACATTTTACTTTCTACATTTTCCACACATTACTCTCTCTCTCTTAAATTCTGCATTCTATCCTTCCTCTCCTCTCCTTTGTATAATTCTAATCTCTTCTTCTACGATCACGCATTCTACGTAACACAAGACCGTTATTCACTATTAAAGTTTATCCGCATATTATCATCAAAATAATTAATCCGATTGCGCCATAGTTGCGAATCGTTATAATAAACGCGCTAAAAAAAGGAAAGAAATATGCACGGATTCCGACGATTCCTCGTCGCGTCACGGAGGCTGGGCGTGCAAATAACGCTCGTAATGAACTCGACCGAGGATGACCGACGTCCTGCGAGTCGCCATCGTCGTCGCTGAGAGTTTTATAAATCGTTATTCAAGCGAGCGCGCGACCACGTTAAACGCACGTACTCCGCTCGCGTCTCCGCACTTGGCGCGCGCGCGCGCGCGAGCGAGCGCATCGAGGATGCGGCTCTATTATCCGGAGTGCCGTCGTTGTGCAACGGGGAGGAAAGGTCGCGTATTCATTCGTTGTGACGAGATGCATAGCGAGTTTCGCGCGGGGAGAAAAATCGGCGGCGACCGCTCAATGGCCATCTCAATGGTCTCGCCAGGTGGTTTATGGAGCCGGAGCGGAAAATAGGTGTCGCGTCTATCAACCGGCTCGGAAAAATCCGCGCTGTTCTCTCCCCGTCGCGTGCTCGGTGTCGGCCAGTTGACCTCTCGATGCGCAGTACACTTCCAATTTACGACGGGCATTTGAATTTGAATTGAACGCGCGAGTAGGCGGAAACGGCATTGTTCTTCCGCTTCCCGGTCTAATTATAGGATTGACAAAATTCAGCTCTCATCTTTGTCAAGCTCAAACTCTAAGAAGAGTAGAACAATAAAAAGGGAAAATAATTGTTTAAAAAAATTGTACTATTATCAATTGTGTTTATAAATTGCGCAGCAACAAAAATTGATTGCGCTGTTAAAAACTAATCATAAAATTGATTTTTCAAACTGATATTTTCAAAGATATCAATTGCAATCTCGAATAATTCTATCCAAACGATCGAAATCTTAAATTTGGGATTAATGCGGAATTAAATACATGTCATTTTTAAATATAAGATTATGTAATCAAACATTATTAATATTTAAGATAAGTTTCTTGATATTATGTCGCATTTAGACATTTCGGTAATCAATTCGTTTCACGTACGAGCCATTTATCGAAGATCCTCGGTCTGTTCTCGGGATCTTCCTGGAATGTTCTGCGATATGAAACGGGTCTTACGAGGAGCGAAGGAACATATGACAGCAAGGACTCCGATTTCGGGCCCGGAATACGCTCGTAATGTGGCCGCCGCACGTGTTTCTGCCGTTATCGTCGACTAATAAATCGATCCGAGACAGTTTCAAATCTCGCTGACTCGCATTTTTGGAAAAAAAACATCTGCCGATGCCGAAGCTTTCTGTCCTAAAAATCGGTGCTGCTACGTTGGCATCGTAGTATATCGAAAATAGAAAGAGTTTCAAAAGAAAAAGTTGAACGAGTCTCTCAATCAAACATTAATTTTTATTGAATACTTACGATCAAATTATAATTGAATTTTGAGTTATTTAAATTCGGTACAATTATGCACGTTACTTGATTTAATTACCGAGAAAAATTGAAAAAAAAGAAACTGCGCGAAAGAAGAAAATCGAAGAAAGCGATAATAAAAACATCTCCGTTTCTACCTTCGTCTCTTGGTACGAAGAACTGAGGTCGAATAGAATTTAAGCCAAATTTGAGAAGAGACTATACACCAAAACAGTAGTCGCAAAGAGCGAGGTAGAGAAAGGGACAGGAAGGCGAAGAGGGACGCAAGAAAGAAAGAGAGAGAGAGACAGGAATCCCGCTTAAAATAGGGAGCAATAAATTGTCCACTATCTTCGCCGGGTTAAACACATTAAAGCGTCTTGAGATAAGGCGGGCCTGGCGGTCCGTTTGTTCGCAGGGTTGAACGGCATGAAGGACTGCGGCATGTTATCCGCACCGCGAAAAGAGAGGCACCCGGCACGCAGAAGCGAGATGAAGGGAGCGCTCGGAGAGAGTACCCTTGCTATTATTCTTGCCACCAGTGGTTGGCGTATACTCTTGCGCGCGTTCTGGCACGGACTCTAAGCACGCCACCACCGCAATGGCCATCGAGCAGCGCGTCTTCTAACACGCCGGTCGACCCGACGCGTCGGGTATATCGGCCATGATTTCAAGGCATGCGCTGTGAGAGACGTCACCAGATGAGCAGGAAGCATCCCTCTGCGAAAGCACTTCTGGTGCTCGAACTCGAGGAGAACGAGAACGTCGCCACTATAAGTAAGATTGTTTCGAATCTCGTATGACAAATGCTGGTGAAACGTTGAACGTTCTTCTTAATCAAAACGGCTTTGAGAATAAACAGAGACTAGAGTAATTTGTTTCATAGATACATCATAATATTTTAATTCAATCCTAGCATATTCCAATTAAAAATATATATTTGAGTTTGGAAATTTTTCAAATTCTTTTCGCGATTAATAAATTTCTTTTCTTCTGAGGTGTTAATGAGAAAAGATTAAATTATGCGATTAAAATGTTTAAAATAAAAATATTTGTACTTAAAAAATAATTTTTGATGAAGTTTAGCATATTTAGCAAGTTAGAATATAAGCACAATCATATGAAACTACCCATTTAAGAAAAAAAAGTAATTAAAAAAAGACACTTATATTATAATTTAATGCTAATTATGTGCTTTTAATACGTTCTAGTTTAAATTTTGATGCGCTATCCTTTAGGCCAAAAATTACTTTTATGCTACCTTTTAATAAAGTTAGAATATTTTCTTAAAATATATTTCCTTAAAAAAAGAAGTATTTTAAAAAATACACTTACACTATAATTTAGTGCTATTTATATGCTTTTCATATGTACTAGCTTAAAATTTGATACACTATCCCTTACGCCGAAAATTACTTTTAATATTATATTACATGATATTCTCCCTCTTTAATTATTAAAAGACTCGAGAGAGATCAATTCTCCCACAATGATACATCTGCCTTCTCAATTCACATTTCGACAAACTCGTAACAAAATGCGAAGAAAAATCGCTTGACAGTCGCACAAGCTGCGCACGACGGCATTTTTCTGCGCGTCTCGAAGGGTTAAATTTAAGTTCGCGCGGATAATGCGGGCGACAGACGGCGCCGTTTTGAGTGGGAAACGGGAAGAAGAACGCGCGCCCGGTGTCTCTCACGAATTCGCAATTACTCCGCAATTAAGAAGCGATTATTTTGCATAGACGAAGACGACGACGACGAGCGTCGCGCCACGCCGCGCCACGCCGTGCCACGCCGCGTGTCACCAAGAACTTACGCCCGAATAATATTTTAACGAGCCTCGTAATCCGATTCCCGCGCGCCAGGAACCTTCCTCCCCTTCCGTCCGATCTCGGCGAGGGTGAGAGGAAAAAGGTACTTTGCATATACGCCACCCCTTCCCTTCTCCTAATGTCGTCCTCGAGACGATTAGTGGCGGGATCTAAAAGGAAGGAAAGGATATCCGGCTCGATATATCGCGCTCGCTACCATTGCACGTATTGAAAGATAACGTCAGGAAAGTTGTGTGAATTCTTCAAGCAAAGATCGCAAAACAGAGTTATGGGTATCAGTCATTTGAATAACAGATCATGTAGCAGTTAATTTAATTTCGTAGTTTGCTATTAAGAAATAATGATGACAATTCCGTGACTTGAACACAGAAAAACTAATTTTCTTTTTTACTGTTCGTCTTGACACTCGACGCTATTATTGCGATAGCTCATGGACTTCAAAGCTACGAGCAACATTGCTTCCCGGTATTTCAGTCGCTATGCCTGCCGTAATGACAACGTTCCCTTTTTCCCCGAGTGGAGTCTTTAAATCGCTTCTCGGTAGTCGTATTGAGTCTGAACTATTTCTTTTCGCGCCTTCCATGCTCTGTCAGTGATGCGGTCGTCTTAATATACTTATATAGTAATAGTAAATTTCAACATAATATTTGTAAAAATGTAGTTATTTTATAAACAAAGTTAAGAAAATGTGAACACTCTTATGTTTTTCAAAAGAAAACGACTAAAACTTCTAAAAATTCAATAAAAATTTTCATTGTGATTTGTTAATTTAGATACTACATATTCAATTATAATTTCGTTAGAATGTAAGATAATGTAAAGAATTTTATTTTGCATTAATAAAAATTATAAGTATTAATATATATGTATAAAGAGAAAACACTGATGAAGAGAAAAAGAGATCTTTTCAGAAATTTAATTTAAAAAAAAATTATAACAAGATTTAAACTGTTTTAGCACAATAATAAATGACAAAATTGGAAATGCAGTAGCGTGTAGTAAATAATTTCTATCATAGAGTTGGAATTAAGGAGTAAACTTGTAAAAGAAACTGGAAGACGCAAGATAATACGAGACGATCGGATCTGGTAGGAGGAATTCTCCCGCGAGATTCGATATGTAAGAGAATCGAAAGGAAGACGAATCAATTTCACGAGCAAAACACGTACGGCGGTTACGAGCAGTTGCAAACGTGACTCGTGACGCGAGCGTGACAGATATGGAGCAACTGTGTTACGCCAAGCGCACACATACATATGCACATCGAATGCACCCGAGTCCATTAATTAACGGTAATAAACCGCGTAAACTGCACGGATAATATTCCTGCTGCCCTACCCGTTCCTTACTCGCGTTCTAATTGCCTTTAGACGGTTTAAGTGCCTTCTTTTTCTTATCACGATTAAAAGAGTCAAATCTCAAAGTGGATCCAGTCTGTGTCTTCTTCACTCATTTAGAGCAATTGAGTTCAATTTTTACTCATATTCTGTATGGTCTTTACGGTACAGATATCCTTATATAAAGCTATAATTTTTATAAATAGAATATCTTGTCTGTTATCTTTATAACCTTCCTATTTTTTTCTATTTTGCTTTTATCCAATTGTTCTTTTTAATGCCAGTAGAAAAATACATTAATATTAAATTGATAAATGCTTGCAAGATTATGATTACATAGCTGTTTCGTAATTAGATGCAACCTTCTATGAAATCGCGTGCGTTGCATTCTATTCCAGAAAAGTTTCCACTCGACAAGGATGCTCATCAATCAACATCTGCTAGTCTAAACATAGAACAGAACTACTTTCGCTACTCGAATTCTTAAGGTCTAAATTTATGCTACATCTTTATTGTTTAAAATCCACACAAAAAATTATCGTAGAATTTATATATAATTTATATTGAATCCAAGGTAATTTTAAAGCTCAATTTATTTTAAAACTCAATCTAAAAATTCGAAAAATAATAAAAATTTGCACAAGTAATAAAAATTTGCATAAATAAATAATTCAGCAATTCATAAAATGTTTTCTCTCATAAGTAAAAGCGTGCGACAAAACTTTGTTCTACTTTATTCGTTACTCCATTCTTACTAATTGAAAAGCTTAAGTTCGTAATTGTTCTAAGGATATAGCGACTGTTAATAGGTTAGTACATATATAGTCACTTGTGTGATTTATTCGGAACCTCGCAACGAAACGAGTTTTTACATTACCAGACACAATAGTCTCCTCACGTCGCACGTAACACCGGGCAGTTATATCGTTGCGAACAAAGTGAGCCCGCCAGTCTCGCCATCCATTCAAGCCCTCCCTCGCAAAGGACGCACGGCAAGTAACTTTACAAAGGGACAGAAAGAAACGGTCGGGGGCGAGGTAGATGAGCCACGGAGTTATCTCGGCGATTCGGTAATATCGCGACGGTCGACAAATTAGCGTTAATCCCGGGTCGTTAGCAAGATCGATGCCTGGATTTCACTTAAGGGCGACCGGGAACCGTTGGCGGGAGGGAATCGTTGTCATTGCCGTTGTCGTCCCGGTCGTAATGAAGTGAGTCGACGAATGACCGACCGATATAACTCTCGGACCAGAACAAAATGTATATTCCAGAAGACCGCAGGAGAGATCCGAGAGAAGGAGGAATACGGGAGAAGGAGAGCGAGAGAGATCGCTAACAACGAGTGAGTTGGAGCACCCTATACGATGACCACGGATCAATCCACCCTTGGTCGTCCACCCTTGGTTCGAGAGTTCTTGGTCTCTCCCCTCCCTTTTCATCCCCATCCTCATCTTCACGCGCGGTCCAAGGCTATAACCTCAGAGTCCAGCCCCGCCGGATTATCGACTATCGAGGGTCGCCGGATATATTCCGACGACGACTTTTCCGGTCGAATTTCAACGCATCTTTCTTTCTCTCTTTCTATCTTGTTTTTCTCCTTCCTAAATACGAACGCGAGCATATTGTTTTGCGCTACGAAATTCTTTCTGAGAAACATCGAAATTTGTGTATCATTGTGTATTTAAAAAACTTAAGACAGTTATATGACAAATTATATAAAAATTGTACAAGTTATATGAGAGTACAAGTGGAACGAAGTAAAAAATTGTGAGGTTTTTGAAAAACTTGTATTAAAAAATTGTATTAAGAAGTAGCTTCAAGAAGAATTTCAAAAAATTAAAAAAGAAGAATAATAAATTTCATTATTACAGAGGAAAGAGTTTCAAAGTCTTTGAAAGTAAATTGCCAAATACTTCTCCAAGTGGAGAGATTCAAACTTTCTGTTAATTTTAAAAACAAGATTATTACAAAATTTCATTGCTGTAGTTGAACTTGTATAAAATATTTTACATTTTTATTGTCACATATCTAATGCATACAAATAATAAATCACGAGAAGAGATACCTACAAAAAATTAAAATTATATTAAACTCTCATATAATATTCTCTCAAGTGTTTTATCCCATAAAATATCAGATATCTCAGAACACAGCGAACAAAAGTAAAAAGAAAAACATCGCAAGAGAGCTTCCGCGGTGGTGGATTAAAATTCTTTGAAATATGAAGGTGCGTGCACGATCACATTTAAAAATTCTGTGAACTGTAACGGATATTGATATGCGATCTAATTAATAGATCTAATTATCTTTGATATACTCCAGAACTCGATATGCCGCAGCTATGATACTTTTAGTAACAAAAAGACCGACCTGGGAATGTCAAAAAGAAAGCCGTTTTAGCGGTAACAAAAGGCTTACGAGCGATCTGAAAAAGAAAATCGTCGATAACGACTCGCATATACTATCCGAGGAATGCCCGCTCGCTCGCGGTCGCCGGTTCTGTTTTCGAGAGGGTCGTATCTCGCGGTCGTATTCCGTCGGGCCCCTCTAGCCGGGCTATCTTGATCTCGTCGAAGAGAGCACGAGCGCGTCAGTCTCGCATCTGCGGATTCGGCACGGTTCGGCCTAAAAGGAGAAGAGCGAACCGATGACACGCCGCCCCGGGACAAAATCTTCCAAGGGGCTCGATCGGTTGTCCTCCTGTTCCCCTCTAACATCGCCGCGCGCGCTCTTTCTCTCGTCGTTTGCTTCTTCTTCTTCTTCTTGTTCCTCTTTTTCTTCTTCTTTCTTCTTTTCTCCTACCTCAGTTCTTCTCCGCGCGAGCCTCGTCGCTCCGAAGAGACCTTCTTATTCGTTCGTTCGCCCTAACTTTTACGAGCGTCTTCCAGCGAGAGAGTTCCGTAATTGCCTCTTTAGCGGTACCCCTGGTACTTCTTGGTCCCGGCCAAGAAGGCATCGGGAGATAGAGTCGAGTGGCTTCTCTCTCCCGTCTCGTACCTTCGTCATCTATTGCCTCTGTGTGTTCCTTCCCTCCTCGTCCCTTCCCTGGCCATCTCTCTCGACCAACCTTCTCGCTTTACTTTCGTTAGTACGTCGCGAAACACGAAAAGCCATGCTATTACAAGAACTTTGTATCTCGTTTGACATCGTTGAAGTTGCACCGCACTGATGTGCTCAACAGCAGCGCATTCGCGTCGGCGACGCTGATAAAATCGAGAGCGAAAGATGTTGGGGCATTGCGGAAACTTTCGATGTTCGACCTTCGAGATGCGCGTGACGACATCGAATGCAATATAGGTGCTTCATGAGCGCGATAACTCTTTGCAAGAAACTGCGTTGTATGTCAAAACTTGTTTAGAACGAAAAATCGTTTAGAACTCCAAAGAGTATCAAAATATAAAATACGCTCAATTGAAAATTGATAATTGATCGAAAATTGATATTTTTTGTTATAAATATCTATTTTAGATAATATTTAGAATAGGAATAGAAAGTATCGTTTCTTTTATAAATATGTAAGATGGTTAGGAAATGAAATACATATTCAGGAAATTTATATCGCATCTTCAGTTACGACTTGTATCTTTATCGTGACATTAAGTTAATCAGCGGTAATCGCACGCGCGCAGAAAAATATCAAGCGCGGAAGACGTCAGACGAGTGGCTACATGGAAAAGAGCCGGAGATACGACGCGTGCTCGACTTCGGCATCTTGCGGTCATAATCGAGTAACACTCCACGCGTCAGCGATACGATGCAGCAACCAGGCCGAAGGCGCCATTGCCGATAGGGGCTGGAGTGTCGGCGAACAAGCAAAGAGGAGAAAGGGGGTGAAGGAAGATGGCGGGTGCAAAGAGCGAGTAGTGTATGCACTTCTCGAAGCACCCACTCGTCTCTCCACGTCGACGTGACTCCACCCGTCCTGCACGTTCCACTCCATTCCCATGGCACCCGCGCGATGTGCTTTTAACGCTCGAGTGTCCAGAAGTTGTCCTCTTTTTTCTT
The DNA here is from genome assembly GCA_011638315.1 of Tetramorium parvispinum. NCBI lineage: Eukaryota > Metazoa > Arthropoda > Insecta > Hymenoptera > Formicidae > Tetramorium > Tetramorium parvispinum. The sequence continues at coordinate 4,190 of VBVR01000363.1, read as the reverse complement.
TCCTCTCCCAGTTTCATGTCACCATGCGGATCAATCTCATTTTTCCGATCGCAATTTCTATCCGCAGACACAATTCTCATTATATCTCTAAGTGGCGACTTCGTAATCGTCCGATTTGTTCGATACTTTCATATTATTTTAATAACGGAGATGTGAAAATGATAAATAATGTACAAAAAGCTGTATCATTAAATATTAAAATGAGTAGATTGAATAAAAAAAAATGGCAAAATAATTCATCAAGTAGAGAGAGATTGCATTGATATTACTTTGAGGTTGTCTTTGAGCGAAGTTATAAATGAAAAATCGTATATAGCCCCTACTACATTCTCTTACTATAAGAAATTTATTCTAATATCTCTTTTTTTTGTAAAGTATTCATTTTTCTACTGAAACATACTTCACGTGAAATTTATTTCCTAAAGCTAAAAATGTATCTTTTGAATTATCGTTCATAATAAATTTAAAAAATGATATATATTCTCTTTCTCTCTCTCTCTCTGTCGCTCACTCTTTGTAGATAAACTCTATTTTAACAAAATTTTAAACCAAGTCTTAATTATTGAAAGACTTCTATCTTCAACAGTTTTAAAAAGAGATATTCAAATAATATTTTAAATTATAAGTATTAAATAAAAAATTCTTATAAATTATGTAAATAATACAAAAATCTTACAGATGATAACTGTATTGCAGATATAATAAATAATAATTAATAACAGAAAATATCGGGCAGAAATTCAAATAGTGTGACAAACCGTTCGATAATGATGTGTACGACAAATAACGTCGTGCGAAATATGCTTTAGGCTCTGCGAGAAGGTACTAGGCGAGATATGTGCCATTCATTTCCTTATACGCGTCTCCAAGTGGGACGATAATATGTTGTGCAACGGCGGGCCTCGGAGCATAGAAGAGAGGTTGTCTTCATTGGCATAACAAATTTCAAGTGCCCGAGGTGAAAATTGTCAATTGTCGTGGATGTGACCGGCATACCGCACGGCGTTTACAACTAGTTGGCTCGCGTACTAAACAATCTCAATAAATCCCTTAATTTAAATAGCAAATGGTGTTTACAGCAAAGCTATCGTCACGCTAACCATTGTGAATTGTATGCAATTTTCGCGCGAACTCTATGACAATCAAATTCCACGATTATTGCAAGATCTTTAATTATCTCCCTTGAAATTTTTCACGAGCTTCAAATGAATCCATTTATGCTCTTCGAGAGCGACCAAACACCGATAGCGCATTATCAATTACACTTTGAGCTCTTATCAGCAATCACGAGTATGTTCCTCTCTTCAATTAACTAATCGACGAAAAATGGTGGAATATATATATATATATATAGAGAGAGAGAGAGAGAGACGAAATATTCGCTGATAATAATAATATAATTAAATTAATTTACAATTTAAAATTGTGTTAATAATGCGCAAAATTAATTAGAACAAAATTTATTGAACCAAGCTATTATTTTCGCCAAATTTTTAAATATGTTGTCCCAAAAATTGTTTCAGCCATTTAAGAATGATTGGCGATTCGTATTATATGCATCAAACTCTCCATCATAAATCGCCGATAACAGAAGGCTCAATTCAGTTGCAAAATTATCCGACGCAATAAAATAAGGGCAAAAGAGCGGCTCGTACGAATGTACGCCGCATCCTTCTATTGGTATCCTGACGTAGAGAGGACCCGACAGGATTGCGAAAAATATTTCACGCGATATGAGAATACTCGAATTTATCACAAACGCACTGCGTTTTAACATTTAACGCCTTTAAAAGGAAATTACATCCAAAGTAATATCCGCCGTGGCGCGTATTGAATTCGGCGCGTTTCATTACCATTACGTGATTTAAATTTATTATCGGCCGCGATCATCGTCGGACTTTAAAATCGTCGCGTCAATCCGGCGACGGGCATCCGACGCACCGACGCGCTTATCCGCTCTTCTCTGTAATCCGCACTGATAATTATGCGTATAATAATTATTATATTTCATCAATGTAATAATTTGGTTTGTGAAAGTAAAAGTACAAAAGTCCCAATTAGATCGACCAAAAGAATTGCAAATTACGGTCTATCTTATTATAAGATACACATATGTTAACATGCATAATACTGTTTTGCAATGAGAAGCTGTATGTATATTAATAAATAATTGATATGTGACAATTATTTTACGTTAAGTACTTTGTGCTGTCCAATGAATTTTTTAAAGTCATAATTATAAAAGAAACTTTTCTAACATTATGTAAAAATAAAGTAGAAAATATGTACAACAAATCGAATATAACGAATAAGAACTTCATATTGCATGTAGAATATAAAGAATTTTGCAATAATCATTAATTAAGAGTAAGACTAATCTTTTATTGTTAAATGAGAATTCTTCGAAATATATATGCCACTTCTTTGATATTAACGAGACGCTACACCGGTTGAAAAAACTGTAATGATCGATATACGAGAGAGGAAATTCGATATCGTTCTATCTACTCCGTCGACATATAGTCCTCGGAAAAGGCCCCGCATGTACCTGCTGACATTGCATGTGGCGACAATGAACCGGCGATGCTCACCTGGCTTTTTTGATGAGATCACCGAACAATACTCTCACGTCAGGTACTTTCGCGACACCTAATACGGTTGCCGGTTTTAAACCACTCAAGATAGTTAAAATGCTATATATATAGCCTCCTAAGAAAGTATACGTCAACTACAGAGCGTTATATTTAAGTACTACAGCCAAAGTCTTTCAAAATATTTTTTAATCAGGTAAGGGTAAAAGTAAAATAATTAAAGATAAAATTAAATAATAAAAAAAACATGAATATTTAAAGTCATTTGGCTCTTTTCTTTCAAAGTTCAATTCAATTTTTTTTAATTATCGTGCAGCACATATTTCATTTAATGTTTACTTATGGTTTACTTCTACAGATTGCAAGCAACTAATTATGATTATTTCCTATCCGATTTCCTTTGTTTCCTTTCCTATTTTAAGCAAAAAACAGCTTAATATACCCATTATTGCGTAACTTTATGTTGAAATTTAGAATGTTCCTGTGTCAGATTACGTTTTACGCGGTTGAACCTGTCATTGATTTCTTTCCGTTAAATTACCGCTGGTATAAGCTCTTTAACAGCGTATATCCTGTACATCTATTAATATCAGGTGTCACACGCGTCGTATCTAGTTGAAAGATAAATGAAGTACATGCAGCCGCATTCTCGGGCGCGGTACAATATTTAGATAACTGTTCACTTCAAGATGTCATGACATACAAGGAAGTCACCGCTGGAATGACATTTCCCAGATGATCTCGCCAAGACGAAAAGGCGTAACAGTGCGCGCGATCACGTAGATCGCGTTGCTCTCTTGGCTCTTTCATCGAGACGCGACGAACTCGCGCGGTTGTCCCGTGGCCGTTTTCTCTCAACGTTTCCGGCAACGCAGCAACGCGCGCGTTCCGGACCGATAAATAAAGCGTTGAATAGTCTCCGCTTCGGCCGCGAAGGATAGGCGCCTTTCTCCGCGAGATATGATTGATCGTGCATCGGTCGTCTTTCGCGTGCGTGAGTGCTCTTTCTCTCGCACAGATAACGCATGCCCGGTAATATTATTATATTCCGACAAGGATTGTGCGCGCGCGTGTGTGTGTGTACATACGGCGGTGGTGATTCCGCGACGACGACTATCGACAGACATTTTGAATCGGTCAGTGCCTGGCTGGAAAGCACCGCGACATAATAAGCCTATTGTAAGGAGTTCGATCCACGCGCCGCGCGGACAATCCTTTTCCTCTCCGCCTGTTCGGCGCCGCGTCGCATCGCGCGGGAATCGATCATGTTCGAGATACAAGCAAACTCGACCGCGAGTAGAATGCCCGACCATCAGTTTAAATTGATCTTTCAGCTTTCCATGATAGCGAAAGGACACGCGATAGCGATCGTTGCGAGACGACGATCCAGAAAAGGAGCGACGAATCGCCGTGATTTTAGCTATCTTCTCAGATGACCTCTGTCATCTAGACTCATATTGCGGTAAATACGTTATGATATTGGCCGGCGATGCTCTCGGATCGAACGGATCGATCGGCGGGAAGAAAGATAAGGAAAAGACAATGAGTACGAGCGAGAGCGCGCCTTAAGGGTAAAGGGGGACGATGGGGGGGGGGAAG
>VBVR01000362.1:0-53695 GCA_011638315.1 Tetramorium parvispinum | reverse complement strand
TGATATAAATCGATCCCAAGCTTTCGATTAGGCCTAGTTAGAAGTAGATCGGCTCAGTCGTTAATGAGATCCGATAATCGAAGGATTTCTCAATACGACGTTTCGCGTAGAAGAGGCACGGCCGTGCTGCGCGTAACTTGGCGCGCGAGACACTACCGTGCCTCTTGATCTTGAAATTTTCAGAATTCAAAACGATGAAAATGTATAAATCGATGAAGGAAAAGATATATCAAATTAATGATAATGATATTGACATTGCAAAAAAGACGAAGTATTTCGCGAAAATATTCTTTATTTGTACATCATTACGAGTGATTCGTAGAATACACTGCGGCAATGTACTATTTACAGTATATCGAAGTTTCTTACTCTATTTATTTTCGGTGGAGATGCAGAGGAAGATCGCAATCGGACAATTTACTTATTTAAGATTTTCACTGCTCATTCGGTTTGAAGAATACAATCTTCAGAAAATTATTGCAAAACAAACTTAAACGTATTAGCAAATGTGTGTAAATTTTTGGATTTATATAACTAGGAAAAGATAACATGATTTTCCCTCATCAGTAAAATTATAAAATCTTACTAAAGAATTATTGTCTTCGATGGATCAGATGAATTACATAACTTATTAAAACAAATACACGTTTTTAAATAATAATAATGATACACCAAATAATATCCTTTAATTAAACTAATTAATTACTAACTAAAATTTTGCAAAATTGTCAAAGAGTTACAAAAACTTATGTCATGTAAGATTTCTATTCTCATGTACTGTAGAAGGATTCAAACACAATCCGCAGAAGAATTATTTGCACAAGTGTCCATGCGTGTACACGCACGTACGCGCGTGTATTCTACTTAATTTTTACATTTACTTATTTTCAAATAATATTATACTAGAGTATCTAAGAATAATATTTATATATATATATATATTTCTTTTTCAATTTCTTATATAAACGTTCTACATTTTCCAAAACTCTTTTACTTTCTTTTCATTTCTGTCAGTTATTTAACTGTGGGAAACACAATGTTCTTAGGGCAAAATGGTAGTAGAACAATGCAATTGGATTGTTTGATTAAATAATTTCGAATCAACCCATCCAGGTCTTTTTGATAAAGTCTGCCGCTCTTTCACCTGTAACACGTATTTACAATTGTAAAAAGAAGAACGGAAAGAAAAAAAAGAAGATTTACATACCGATCATGATGGCCGGCGCATTCGTGTTGCCAGACGTCACCCTCGGCATGATGCTCGTGTCGGCCACTCTTACACCTCGTACTCCTCTAACTCGCAGTTGGTTGTCAACTACAGCCTGTTGATCGTCTGGCGGTCCCATTTTGCAGGATCCCGCCTGATGATTCTCAGGCGCGGTGTCATGACGGATCGCACATTCCCAATAAGCATCACAACCGAATTTGAGATGCTCGCAATTTTTCACAGGCGTTCGGTCCAGCTCGAAACCGTACCTGTAAAAAGGAATCCACGTGAGCACAAATCAAGATTTTTAAGTAAATTAAATCAACAAATCAAAATTTTTTTAAGTAATTTAAATCAACAAATCAAGATTTTTAAGTAATTCGGTTTGGTTTTCGAATTTAAGCCGCTTGCATTTTTGATTTGATTCCGACGTTTCGTAAGTATTGTAGTTCATTAAAAAAAACATGAATTAAATATGAGTTTAAGTAAAATTCATCAGACAATCTATAATTAGCGTTGTAATATGGAATATAATTCTATTCATATTTTTATGTGCCGTATAAAATTATAAACGATTCTACCCTAAAATTTAATGCGAGTAATACATTATTAAAAAGAGAATTAAATAAGAAATTGCAGAAAATATGAAAAAATAATAGCAAAAATAAGATTAACTATCTTCTAACTAAAATTTTTATTTTTTAAAAATAATGTAATATTTGCATTCACTCTTGGTTTTCATCCACGAAAAAACCGCCGAGGATCGAGAGTTCGTACCTTTTAAGCGCCTCAGTCTCCGATAATCGGATGCTGAACTTAACAGCTTCTACGAGAGCGGCCACGTCGTCGGGATGAGTCAGGTATTTGGGGTAGATCAGCGGTTTCGAGAGTGGATCGTTGTTTCGCAAGCGCAGATAACCACGACTCTTCGGATGCAGGATAGTCGGGATAATATAGATGCTGCGGTTCGTGCCCTTCTTTTCGCCCACCATACCAGTCTCCGCACAATCGGCCAGGTAACCGCCAAAGATTAGCTGCACGTCAGGATGATCCTCCCTCGGGTCGGTATATTTAGTGTTTATCATTGCTGTCACCTCAGATATTCCTAGATCAACGCAACGCTAAGTATCCTTTTCATCTCCAAAAATTTAATATTAATAATTTATTATATATCTAGTTGTAAATAACTTTATACGTATACATGTGTAACTGTTGTAAATAATTGTATGCGTAACGCAATCGTATGTTTCATAATCACAATATGATTATCAAAAATTCTTCGTTAACATCGTTAAAAGAATATTTTTGCAACGATAATTGATGCGTCAAGCAATCTGTTATATTTTGCAAGCATTTGTGTGTTTAAAATAATTCGTGATTTTTATAATATCAATATATCATTGATTAATAAATAAAAACTTTCATCTTTGTTCACTGATGCTGAGGTGATGCGTGAGCCTCCTGATTTGCTCTGATTTCTGATTTATTCGAAAATTTTATTAGTGATCCTGTTAATATTTTTTTTTGTTTTTCTCTCTTGACTGATCTGACCCATAATCAACTTCGTTTTCAAACGAAATTCGAAACATCAGTATTTCGAATCGCTCAAGATGCAATCGATAATTTTGCAATGCACTTAATTCATCCGGATCGTTACCCTTATGTAACTTAAGCGAGCCGTATCGCATAACTGATCCACGAGACCGATGTTAAGAGAAGCGATTTTGCGAGCTGCATTTAACGAAAAAACTGTGCTCTATTATAACGTCTCGCCACGCCGATGGCGTTTCGTGCGAGAGACGCGAATCTCAGACGTGAAACAGTTCAGCGCCGGAGGTGACGCTCGTTAAAAACTAGTATAGCTCGGGGCTACCGATCGTGCTGGATACCTTAAAAAGCGCTCTGGGTTATGATCGAGTTAGTCTCGTGAAAGGGATACACACGGAGACGGGGTATGCATCTACATAAATTTCCGAGCAATTTACTCGGGCGAATTCCCAACGCGAAACTATGCGCTCAATTCATTTTCAACAGTTACCCTGCTGCCTGCGATCAGGGATCGAAAGATATGTATAAGATATGAGATATAACTGAGCACGTTAATTAGATGATTGTGCAAAAGACGAAATAACGATCCCGAACGAACTTTCTCGCGCGCATATATCTTCTTTTATCTTGTATACATTCATATAGACATAAAGCTTTTTCTAACTCCCTTTTACTAGCACACGCGATATAATTTAGCCTGTATTGTAATGGGAATGCAAATGTAATTTATAGAAAAATAAATTACAGAATTATTGAATGAGCTGTTGATATTCATCTATAGGAAGATGAATGTAAATATTAGACTGCTGATGTATCAATTTTAAATATCATATCAGTGATATCATGGAGGTAAGAATAGCAGGAGGGAGCGTAAACTAAGGTTTTAGGCGAGGGGTATGAAGCCTAGTGGGGTATAAGCGGCCATCTTGGTAGTTCATAACTATAGTGCATAACTACTAAAGAAGAAGAAGGATAGTTATGGACTACCAAGATGGCCACAATAGATTTCCTCTCACGTCTCCGGCTTCATACCCCGCAGCTTACGCTCCCTCCTGCTATTCTTACCTCCATGAGTGATATTATCATTTCAGCAATTGTTGTGTCTTAAATTAATAATTATTGCAACGAGAGATATTATTAGCTGTTGACATATATAAAAGTTATATCAGATAATTACTTCCATTAAGTTGGTTAACTTTTAATGTTACTAGTCTCTATACGCATATTTTGTTCTTTCATCATTATGTTTCTCAGTCTTGTTCATTCTTTGGATCACGCTTCAGAATTACGCTTGGGAAATAATATTCGAATATAATGTATAGAGAGTGTGCGAAATAACGGTACGAGGCTAGTCGAATAATTCGCATTGACAAATCGTAAAGGGAGAGTGTATCACGAGTGCCGAGCGAGGCGACGACCGGATTTAAGTCGGCCCGCAATTCGGACGACGGTAAATAGATCTGCCGATCCGGATAAGTCACGTAATCGCGGGTCGACAGAACCCACGAACGTGACCATTGTGCAATAATACACTTTCACTGCTCGTGCACGAAGCCCGCGAATTAACGCTCCGAGATGCAACATCCTTCGACATGGTAAACAGGAAGGAGAAGCGGGCCGGTACTTTAACACGACCGCGCTGCCCCGATCAATGAAATTGCAACTCTAGCGGGAGCCTCGATCTCGAGTCCCGAGTTCTAATGTAATAACGGGCCAATGGTAGTTTATACTTGTTGACTAAAAACACTTATAGAATACGAAGTTAACAATCTCTCCGATTTAACGATTTCTCCGTGAGCCACGTTAAATCTAATCGTTCAAGAAGTTAAATACGTTTTCTTAAAAATATTGCAAACAGATTAATTTTGGAAATGTATTTTTTGAAATTCTCATTTCATTTTTATACAACTGAAAATTTTTCAAGCAAACATTTTAAACAGTCTATCTTACCTGTGCCAGACATCAGGCCGTCCCTGAAGAGCAAGTATTCCATGGCGGTTGCCCAATTCAGAGGAGTGGTATCGGTATCGTTGATGGTGAAGGTCAGCGTGTAAGCGACGTGATTGTGAAGATTCTTGCCGACACCCGGAAGATCCCGGACAACCGACACACCGGCCGCATTGAGCTCCTCTCGAGGTCCTATGCCGCTGTTTAAGAGGATTTGCGGCGAGTTAACGGCACCTAGGCAAACACGACGATTTCATTGCCGAGATTTGTGCGCATGATAATAATAACATTGAATGTACGATAAATCATTTAAGTTTTACCATTGGATAATATTGTGAATGTAGAAAGATAATGTTAACGCAATTATTTAACTTAAACAATTATGAAGTTAATTTAGACTGAAAATGGAAAAATTATCTTTTCATCTATCTAAAATAACTTTTAATTTCACTATCTATTGTAAAGTTGTTAAAAATATATATCGGCGATTTATCTTCTCGCTTTTTAATGTTACCGCGATGCCTGATATCCCCAAGGACATGGCAAGGTGCGCAATCCGTATTGTTCGGGAGAAATCGATTACTATCCCTCGAGAGAATTTGCGGAAGGATGAGTAATTAAGACTGACTCTGTGTGCGCGTATATGTATATGGAGGCCGTGCGATGTTTCTAAACACACATCTCTATATGTATGTACGTCCTCGACATGAATAGAAGTGTAGCTGCGCCTCTTCAGCTTTCCTCCGCGGTGGAGATAAGACGGAAGCCCGATGTGCTCTCGAGCGCTCGAGATAGGAGAGATCCATAGAGATTTGCCTGACTCACGCCGGTTTAAATTACACACGAACGCCAGTTGGTTATCTCAATTGGAATTACCTCCGCTCACGACCACCTCTTTCGCCACCGACACGTGTTTTGTCATCCCGTCATGGACGAACTCGACGCCGACCGCCCTGTTATTCTCGTCGAATAGAATCTTCGTCGCCGTCGAGTTCAGCATTATGTGGAGATTCGGGCGATTCCGGGCGGGACGCAGGAAGGCGCGCGCCGTAGAGAGCCGGGACCCATTCCTAGATGTAGTCTGCGCTATGGCAAAACCAGTGTGGGTCCGTCCGTTCAGATCGACCGTGTCGTAACCTGATACAGATAGAAATAATTGAATTGAAAAGAGTGGGAACGGCAATCTAGCTGTCTCGGATCTCTTTGATTAATCCTGATGAATTTAGACGTAAAAGTAAAGGGGTCGTCTCTCTCTCTCTCTCTCTCTCTGGTTCGAGCCTCGAGATTAGCCACGTACCTAGTTCCTTTCCGGCCTCCAGGAGAGCGAAACTCAACGGCGGGTGATAAGGAAACTGCATGACCGTGAGCGGTCCGCCGATTCCGTGATACCCGTAATCCATGTTGTTCACTTGCTGATTATCCTCGCTCCGTATGAAAAATGGAAGGACGTCGCGATAGGACCACCCGACGTTGCCGAGCCTCGCCCAGTCGTCGTAATCTTTGCGCGATCCTCTCATATACGTCATCCCGTTCATGACGCTCGTACCGCCGAGGACCTACGGATTCAAGTTTCACGTTATCTGGTTTCATGCTATAGCTTCATATGGATACCTCACGAACAAAGTGTCTCTGACAAAGAAAAGTATTTGCTAATTTTTAATTGAAAACCTAGTAAATTTATTTTAAAAATTTACTGACTAGATTAGAAACTTCATTAAGTTTATGTTCTATAATTACATAGAATACTAAAGATTTTAAATGAAAACATTAAATTGTCAACTTTGAATCTTGATATAATTTGAAGTGGAGAACTTAATTGGAATTAATTAGAAGAATTGACAGAAAATTTGGATTTACGGACGAGATTAAAAACTTCATTAATTTTACGTTCTGTAATTACATAGAATACTAAAGATTTTAAATGAAAACATTAAATTGTCAACTTTGAATCTTGACCTAATTTGAAGTGGAGAATTTAATTGGAATTAATTAGAAGAATTGACAGAAGAATTGTTGGCATCAACTGTTTATCCTCCTTTTATCTCTCTTTCTTTCTTTCATATTTAATTTTACATACTTTTCCTCTAGGCCAGTAGCATTTTCTGTTCTCTTTGTTCAAGCAGGCTTCATCCTCGCTCTCGGTGGTATACTGCCAATCAATCTCACTACCGATGAAATTGAAGAAGAACGAGGGTATCTGGGTGCCCGTTGGCTCGTCCAATCCAGCTTCCAGCAACAATACGGAAAATCTCGGCTCCTCTGACAATCTAGCCGCGACGGTCGCACCAGCGCTGCCACCACCGATCACTATGAAATCGTACCTGAAAAAAAAAAGAAACATCGCGTTTGAAATCAAATCCTTAATATTAAACTCATGTATATTCAAAAAGAAATGTCAAATGTCTCGTCCGGTTTCTCATGTACGCATACCGTGTACATACTTGTTTTCACTCGATTTTTGCGTTTAATTATTGCGCTAAATCAGCGACCTTGGTGGATGAAGAACGACAAAGTATCTGAAAACATTTCGCATACGCAGATTCTTCCTCAACCGGAATTTCGGTCCTCTACTTTAATCTGAAAGACGACGTTTCGAAAGCAAGAATGTTGGGTCGGCGCGGAAGATTGCTCGGTTTCCGACGATTTACGACGTGCGCTCGTTTACGAAAGGCACGTTAATTAGCGCAGTCGTGTTATTAAGCGATCTTCTTACCTTTTACGAATTAGAAACCGGGTTAGAGGGACAGCGAAGAGAAATTACTACGGGGAGAGATGAAAATTTAAATTCAGCTGTTAAAATGAATTATTTGCTGTCTCATATTAGGTCTCCTTCATTCCTTTAATCATTCCTTCAATTAAACCAATCATTATCAGCGCATAATTAATAATTTAATAAGCCACGCTCTGACGTTTAATTAATCTATTAAATTCGATTTTTAATTCGCCTAGTAAGCTAATGATTGTTACATCATCGACGTTGGCAAATTCGATCAATTTTGCGCCCCACCATTGGGGACGGCCCCCCCGTATTGAGGACGGTGCACCCTTTCCCTTCTAGCTACGCCTGCATCGGGCGAAAGGCGGGTTTCTCAGGAGGTTGCTCGGGACGATCGTAAGTGTCCGTGGTATATGCTCTCAGCTGAATGCCACACAGCGTGCTCGTATCCGTATATACTCTACGGGGGACAATGACATACTTTTACGCGCGGGATAGAATGGCGCACGTGTGATTCTATAGGATCTCCCCTCGGCTCTGCGTATTCTTCGGCTAATTTATAATGAATTTAATCGAGAAGCACGTGCTTTGTAAATGTTAAAGGGTAAAGGTCTTAAAACTGGTATTTAAGGAATAATCAATGACATTTTATTGAAGATTTTTGTGAAAAATGATCAAAAGTTATTTTATTTTAAAGCTGACGCTTTTTAATCGTTAGCGAGTGACATATCATGTACATTTCTCGCAGGAGATACGGATCTTTCAGATCTTATCTTAATTTATTTAATTAATATCGAACCATGAGACACGTGTGATGCAAAGTGCAACATGCCTTACATCAGTTCGTTTGATATGTCGCGCTATCACTCTATCAAAATCCAATCCTGTTAGAAAACCATTATCGGACGAGAGCGCATGTAATATATAAACAATTCTCGTACTTATGCAAATTCAATTGGAATAAATATACCAAGTGACTCAGGTTTGTCTAATTGCCGGTGGCGTGTGTAAAGACAGGTAGAGATAGCGCATAAGCACTATCAAACCTGTTTCCATCTTCGCCAAACGGGTTTCCATATAACACGTAATAAACTTCATGGCACATTCTGTTTCTTTTCTTTTTCTCTCTTTGCTATTGTGACGGTCGCGGTTTCGCAGATCATTTCGTGTCCTTCGCGCATGACAAGACGGAACGTGTATGTACTACATATAAAATGACAAAGTATCGTTCGACAAAAAGAGTTTTTCTTGTTACATTCGAATATTGAACCGTGCAATGTTAAGGCGTAAAGGAAGGCACTTTGAAGATTTTTATACGAAGAGAAGACTCTATGGAACGCCTTATGCATTTAGGAATCAAATAAATAGATTTAAATATAAAATAAATTACATAATTTGAAATAAATCTTATCTCCCACATTTTTTTCACGTATAATCTTATTTTTACATTTATACATATTTTTTCTCACGTGGTTCAGCGCTCTTCCTTAGCTTCTGCCCCCCCCCCCTCCGGTAAGAGCTCTCCGCTCCTTTCGCGCGTCGGTGCGTGCAGCGCAAGTGCGCGTCGATGAGGCGACCAGATGTGACGCAACGAAGAGATGCATCGGAACAATGGCCCGCGGTATTACGTATGTGCGTATGTATACAACGATCTCGCGGATAGACGTGTGCGTGGATGCTCGTGTTCTTTTCCGAGAACGAAAGAGAGAAATGAGAAGTACGCCGGCAGTAAAGACGGTACTCTCCTGCGGTATTACGTGAGTAACTTGTACCCGCGACACAATCGTATATGGGGCCCGTATTTAGGATTCGTCGCGGAACGCTTCCCGCGGATGCGATGCTCTCTTCTTCTTCGCGGAAGAAATCTCTCCCGTCGATAAGTGCCCAGGGAGATCCCACACGAACGAGGAGAGGAAGAAGCGCGACGTGTTATTACATCCAGTGCGCGCACAATGCGATGTAGCCGGTCGCGAGATAAGGAAACTGGAAAAGGAGGATGTTAGGCTTGTCCTCGGCGCGGACCGTATCTCCCGATCTCGGTCTCTCTCTCTCTGTCTCTCTCACGGGACGATCAAACGATACGAAAACGGAGAAACAACTGCTTCTGCGAGTTCCCTAAGCTGGCGTTCCTGTTATCCGGGCAATTACTGATAACCGGCGGTAGTCGGACAGGTCAACGGCCAATCGTGACTCAGCGTGTCGCGAGATTTATGAATGTTTCCAAAGATACCGTTTCTAATTTCCAACAATTTCCTTTACGTTTTCCTACGTCGACGTCATTTATATCGTTAATGCGCGTACCGATTGTCGCGCAAATGATCGATGTATGTACGTGTCATGTATTTCTCCTGTCTACACGCGGCGAGTTGATTGCCGTTATCGCGTAATCATCGACGGAAATCGCGTTAAAGGCGGATTCGATCAGGTCTTTCTCGTTTACCCGTGACCCATATATTTGAATTTAAGTGATTCAGCTCGTTCGGTACGGCCTTCGAGATGAAATTTACCTCGTGTTGACGCTGCTCGGCGGTGCAGGCCTGTTACACGGGTCCTCGAGGTCGCACTGGCTACGCAAGAAGACTTCGAGCAGCCCCATGAAGAGCATGAAGGACGAGCCGCCACATGTCGAGGCCAAAGTGGGTCCTGTGGACGTGGTCAATGGGCAATTGCAACTCATCTGGAACAGAAACGTTCGCCGTTTCATTGCGCGCGAGTGATGACTTGGCGCAAATCGGCTTCTGCCGTCGCGCCGCAGCGCCGAGGAGCTCACCTCACGGAGCCTACGATTTACTTTGACGGATCTGATCGGAACCGAGCGCTCCCGCATAAAACGTCCTTTTATACGAGCAGTAAATAACGTTAGTGCCGACGGGGAAAGGACTTTATCAAATCGTCGAGCGTTAATTCCAAGGAGAACGTATTTTATTTGAGAACGCTCCTCCGCACAAGCTGCACAATTAACTAACCGCAGAGATGCGTGATCATTCAATTTGCGCGTATTACCGTGATTACGTAAATTAAATGCGATAATCATACGTCTCCTCGAAGATAACGATAATTGTCATCATTTTTTATTGTGACATGATTATACGGATTATAAAATGTCCGTTTCTCGATGACAGCCACGACGAGACCGGCTTTAGCTGTCAGTGCTCTTAATCGCCCGCTTGAAAGGTAAAGCGTGCGATCTCCGCGAAAGTAATATTTTCATTCAGCAAAGGAGGCCGAGACATCGAGAACAATATTCCTTAAAACCGGTCATGCACCGTTGCAAACTCGGCACCGCCGAGAGCGCGTTTATCTTCGATCCGGTGCATCGCCGGCGGACCATGAAGCGTGCTCCGAGCTCCGGTGGAGAACAAAAGCTCGAACGAGAGTGAGAGTGAGAGTGCGCATACCGACGTCGCCGCCGTCGTCGTGGCCGTCGTAACGAAACGTGTAACGTGCAGCCCCTGTAATAGAGTATGTCCAGCCGTAAATTCATTCAGCTCCGCCAGCGGCCGGCGCGAACGCGCGTTCCTTCCCCCCCTGGCGAGGCAGCGTCCTCGTGACACACACGTGCTTTCTACAATGCAGCGACTGCGCCTCTCGGAATGCACGCCAGGCGCTTGTATGCACGCGCCTGTGTATTATAGCGGTGAAACTTTTTTTTTTACACCGCGTGTTTCCTCTTCCGACATTTCTCACAGTCGGATACATAATCGCGCGAGGCGTAACGCGCCGAATGTCTACCGCGAGCTCGCGAGTGAAGCGTAACGATTGTATGTAGAAATGCATACAATTCACGCGACGCTCAAATTTTCAGTCTTAAGTACGTTTGAAGAAACGAGAGAAATGCTGAGAAAAAGACTGTGCGAGCTCAGAGACTAATGCGCGTCTTCTCTTCATTGAAAAGGGAAAGGTCTAGATGCCAAGGTCGAGACCGTAAATGGCTACGTTTATTATATTTCAATGAAACGTGGATTATAGATCCAATTCTTAGATAAATGAAAAATCCCAGAAATTTCTAAACAGATATTTGCCGAGGGCAAAAGTGAAGCTAGAATTTTTTCGCGTTCACAGATCAATGGATTTTTATACGTACGTCGAAAATCTGTTATCAGTTTAATCAGTTCAATCAGTTCGATGGATTTTTAACGAGCGATGGATCTTTAATGAGACACGATCTTTATCAAAGAAACTAGATCCGACGGGTTGTATCACACGGATGTACGTGACACAACACGGTGAAGAGGTAAGGAAACAGAAGGAGAAGCTGTAAAATAGCATGACTTTCGTAATCGACGGCGAGACAGTACGCGGTTCTCGGTCAGTGAACGTAACGGTGTTGAGGCTTTGCGAAGGAGCGTACACGCTCGAGGGACGTACGGCGCTGCAGGCTGAATTCGTGCTCCCGCGATTACGTGCTAAAGTATCATAATGTACCTGCCGCACTAGCTGAACGTAATAAACAAAGCTCGATTAAACTGGGGAACGAGGAAGCTCGTCTTATTTGTATATTCTATCGAAGATTATAGTAATGTAATCACAATAATTGTTCAGTGAAATCCGGATATTGGAAATGTCGGAAATGTTCATGACTTGTGCAAATCAAAATATATAACAATTAATCATATTTCCGAACCGCGTACTCGTTCGGATGAAATATTTTACTTGAGAACAAAACGAAATATAATTTTGTAATATTTTAAATTTCCACGGGAGAGGTTGATATAAATGATATAAAATAAAATAAAATAAAATATGTCGAGTTTAGCGATACATTTTTGCTTGGTTATATTTACGTCACTTTCAAAACGGCACGATTGATATACCTGTTTAATTGTAATTAGATTCTCTCGTTATTTATTTTAAGCGCTCAACGTTAATGCGCTTCCTGATTAACTCGCGCGCCGTCCAAATCCGCTGGATATCTTTTGCTCGAAATGGAAAATCCTGATGAAGAAGCTAATTTTCGATCGTTTTTAGTGTAATGGAAATATGAGTAATGGAAATATATTGCGCAACTCTTTTTGCCATGCGTGCATGCGTGCGTGCATGCGTACATCAACGGACCATTGAGAAATTGCCTACTCGTAATCCCAGCAATCCCGAGGAACGCGCCTCGCTTCCCATTTTACGCAAATTATCGCAATACTTGAGTGTGTATGTACAATAATAAGAAGCATGTCTTCTCTCTCACTCTCTTCCCAGAGATTTCCCATCGCGCCTCGTTTATTATTAATGACACCTAGGTGTAATTGACTTTTGAATGTTTTTTTCTGACCTGTCTTTTTTAAGGTTTCTAAAAATTCCTATCTTTGAAATAGAGGCAAGAGAAAATCATCATGCATTTGTAATATTACACTTATTATCATGCATTTGTAATATTACACTTATTATAGTTTTTATACGTCATTCGATACTTTGTGAGATTGTCTCGCGTGAATGTTAACTGACGTTTTGCATTTTTCTAATTGTTACTCATGCTGATTGTTATCCGACATGCGTTACACACACAACGTACATCAATCACGTAACAGTTTACAGTTCGACCGCCGATAATGATTGTTCGCACGGTATTATCATACCTGAGGGGGTGTTAATTGGAATTTATGTAACTTAAAAATGCTTAACGTCGACGTTAACAACGCAATCGTTTCCCGCAAATTACTGTACGCTTCTCGATTCTCGAGCGTAAAAAGCGTAGATATTACACGCCGCGTTACACATTTCCTGGCGTGATTTTCCATATCTATTTCATCTGTTTCGCTATGTTCATAGCATACGTGTATCTAGTTCCGACGGATATCTCTGATGTGGTAGCGATTCGATTACGCAATGATTGGATCTTACGCGTAAGATGATCTTCACATCCGACTCTTTTGGATAATTTTAATTTTTTTTTTATAATTACAAGATTACGAGAGTGACGAATTTCACCGCGAATCAATACAATTAACAATTATTCTCTTCCGTATATTATAGTCTGCCTAATTGCTTTTTAATGAAAGTAGCCGTGCAAGTCTGCCAGATATTGAATACTTAACATCTTACGTTCTTTATAATTTTCGTGAACTCTAAGCTTCTTACGATTTCATTAAATAAATTACCATTTCCACAACAGATTATTATCAATTTTTTTCATAATCATATACAAACATGTCTTGAGGAAATAAGACGCGATTATAATAATTTCAAAACGAAGGATTATCACATTTCGTGCTTATCTCTTACATAATTTAATCGATATGATCTTTAAACCGATATGTCTCTCAAGGACTTGCGGATATCATATCCTGCTGATAGGCTTGAGAGACGAATTATGCATGCTCGATGAGAAGAAGACACCAAACATGTCGATACGATGATTGTAGCGTTTCAAGGGAAAGGTAGGTCGGCCTGACAATGCTTAATGCCAAGGTACACGATTATACAGGTAGCGAATTAATTCTGCATCTATCCTGTTTATTCAATAAGTAATTAACCATATTATACAGAGACACAATTTCTAGTGGCAGAAACACGTCAACCGTGTAATATACGTCAGAGACAAGAAGACGCAGCTCAGATACGCCTTTCACTCATTTTCCTGTCAATAGAAATAATTCTGTAAATATACGAGCACTTATGGATTGGATTTATAGATGCATTTTTTTACAAAATGACATTTCTTCCTCCTGTTGATAAATATTTATCGATTAATTGGCTAATAGAAATTTTCAGATATCTCGCACGTGTATCGCGCGGAAATAATTATATAGTCATCAAGATTTTTATAATGAATATTACTTAGAAGAATTTACTTACTCAACTCGTACAATATTTCATTTTATGCATAATACAACTGCATATAAAACATTGATGTATTAATTTTACTAATTAATTTTATTTAATTTTTTACAAAATTTATTAATTAATTTATTTAAATATAAAAACTGGAAAAATTAAATAATTTAAAATAATTAATTCTCTACCTTCCTTTCTCTCTCTCCCCCTTTCTCTCTCTCCCCCTTTCTCTCTCTCTCTCTCTCTCTCTCTCTCTCTCAATACAATAACAATATTAAAAAATTATAATAAAAAATTTATTAAACGTTCACTAATAATTATTTATGCTTTTATAAATATAGAAGCTGCAGGTCATATCAATCGACTTAGTTTTACAGTCACGAGTAAAGAGACACAGAGATCATCTCCCGTATAGCAAATCTCGACTCACCGAAATAACACTAGTTTCAAGGTCTGGCAGCTCTTGATGGAGATAAGGCAAAGAACTTACCTTTCAAGGATGGTCACCCCGTATCCTTCGAAAGATAATTGCTCGTCTGGGACAGTCCGCAGCGCAGCGCGGAAAAGACGCACGAGAGAGTAGTTCGCGGTACCGCGATCAACGGCCGACTAGACCGGTACCATTCCCCATCGCCGTAGTAATATTCGACAACTTCCACCACTTTTCTACCTTCTCTCTTCTACTTCGCACTCGCAGGAGCAGTTTCGGGAATTTACCTGGTGCGACTAGATATGGCGCGTCATAAGGAAATTTCGCGGTGATGTACCGGTGGAGGAATCGGTAGGCACTAATTAAATTATGACGGACGTTTCTGAAGATCTCTTAATGACAAAGAAATTCTGTGATGCGTGGTATACTGTTATTACAAACCGCTGACTGTCCTTCGTCGCAATTAAATGATGTGATATGACATAATAACGCACTGTCTCAAGTTGAATAATTATCGAGGAATAAATATTATTAAGTAAGTCTAAAATTATTTCATTTAATTATCAGTATGGTATATTTAATTAAATCCGTAGAAAAATCGAGAAAAGATATAAAAGTAAGAATAATATATTCGATTAACACGTATAGTGTGATGTAAATGCGAAGAGAAACAATATTTGTCAGGAATAAATTCATTTCCCGCGGACACACAGGCTGACACCGTTCTCCAAAGTGCGCAAAATGCTGCAATTTCTCACTGCCATTGTACATTTGCTTACTCTACCCCCGGGCTAACAATCGCGGAAGCATTTACAAACGAACGATTTCGTGTCTAAAATCACGCCGTGGAAGGGAAAAGGAAAGGCGACGACAAGGAGGTAATAAAAAGCACTCATAAATTTTGCACTCGATTAGAAACGGTACCGTTTCCCATCACGATCCCGTCATTTCGATGTCGCTGATGTTGTCACAGCTCTCGTGACTGGAATATTCGTCGTACACCACTCGGTCGTTGATTCTCATGTTATTGTTACGGGTGTAATGAGGCGATGCCTCTCGTAAGAGAACATTACTGGACGTTCGCTCGGCTGCCAAGTAATTGGTCGAAAGGAAACGTGATCAGAATATATTCACGCTGAAACGAAAATTCGGAACCGGTTTCACGAGTCATCGAGAACGAGATGAAGATGTTTCAGACACTTTGCGAGTGTCGTCTGCGCATACCTGATTTCCTTCCCCGTTCGACGCCAGAAGCATCGAAGATTCGCTTCAGAGAAGATCCTCCGTATTCGCGGCTCGATTTGCCAACGTGGTGAACGGATATCGTGTCATAAGGGTAATTTGCAAGACCGTGGAGTTTCTCGTTTCGAGCGCTGTAATCACTTTGCCCCGTTGGAACAGGTGGACTGAGTGTCGCAAGATTTTTATTGCGCCCGTCTACATATCGCATTTCAGAAACTCGGCTCCTCTTCTCGTCGGTAATTTGGCTTCGCGTCGTCATTTCTACGACGTCGGCCAACGTATCATTTCCATCTGCAAATATCAATAACAGCTTGCACCGAAGTCAGACATTATAATCATACTTTGTGATTTCTTTTGTTTCATTTTAGATAAATAAAATCTGAGTCTTTACTACATCGTAAAGCTTCGAAATTTTGTTTGTATATTTTATTTTACAATCGCTATTAAATTATTCTTATTTTTATTTCTTTGCGTTTGTCATTACTTTATTTTGATGTCATGCAAACGTTTGTCACTAACGTGATGTTACAAAATCATTCTTACAGAAATAATCCGTTGCGAGATCAATGCTTGATTTGGATCCTTGCTCGTAGCTTGTTTGTGACTCTTTTTGTTCTAGATAATCATCATGAATCATATACCACGGTCGCCATTCGTCGTACTGTATGATTCGAATATAATGAAATAAATAATTGCCATACCAATTTTATCTATTGAAAGTACAATATTCTTTAAAATTCTTTGAAATTCTTACTCACGTCATAGTCCAGTTCTTTGTCGCTAATACTTGGCTGTGTAGTTGTCTTTTCTGTTGCTGGGAAATTCGCGTGATCATCGGATGAATCATTGGAATGATTCGTCTTGAAGTTGGTTATCTCGGTAATCGCCGAACCATTTGTATAATTAGCAATCTTATCATCTGCAATTGTACTATCCATCCTCAAATCTTCGATATCTAAAAGTATTTATACACAGGACTAGAAAAGAAGTATGTAAACAGTCATGTTATTTAACTAATTCAAATGAATTGAAGAAAGTCGAATTGATTTGATCATACTAGGTATGAAATATTTAGACTAGTTTTCAAACAATTAGCAGTCGTTATTAAAATTCGTCTCATAAATTAAATTCCAAGAATGCAAATAGATAACAGAAAATCAAATTTTTTAATTAATTTTAAATAAATTCTTCGCATAATTTAAATTTCAGATTTAATTATAAGATTAATTATAAGATAAGCAATTCCAAAAGTAGAGAAATAGCAAAAAATGATTTATCTCTTATCGAAACGATTTTTATAGACAAAAAAACTTTAAATTATGCATCACGAGTGTGTCTTTAAGAGGTATTTTATGGCGAAATACCGAATATTTCAATTCGAATGCTTAGGTTCCTGCGATACATTACTCGTTGATCAGAGTATAATTCCAGCTAACGTACGTTAATACCTGATGTTATTTCTGGTAAAGATGTTAAACCCGCCTCATTAAAAAGATGATCGAACGCGTTAGTGAAAAATGGTAAAAATTGTTCTTGTCTCCTCGGACCTTCGACGAGGATCACCGGCTCGTACGGCGGCAATAAAATCTTGTACGGTTCTTGTGGCGCGTGATACCATACATTTTCATCCTCTTCCAACAAATGATACGGATCGTTCTTTATCCAGATCGGATAACCTTGCCCAGGGAAGTTGATGTCCTCCAACATGATGGGAAGGGGCAACACGTCGTCGGTCGCTATGTAAATCTTCCTCGGCGCTTCTAATCTCTTCATGTCACGCGATACAGTCGGCTCGGTTTTCCCATCAGTAAGCAAAGTTGCCAGAGAAGTTGAGCTCTTGGATGAATCAAAAAATTAAAAAAATGATATAGAAAATGAATTTCGATGTTTAAGTAGTTGATTCCGAAAACAATATCTATTAATACCTGGATAACTTTGTCTTCATCGATCGTCGAGGGTTTATTGTAATTCAATCGAGGATAAGTCAATGTTACATATGGTCCACTTGTTGTTGATTCCGAAGATTCTGTGATTAAATTTGATTTCGTTGTTGCAATTTGCTGAGTCAGAGAAATTTCTGTCCCGTTCTTTCTGTGTAAAGAAACGCATGCAACAGATGCTAAATAATTTGTAGAATAATTATATTCTTAAAATATTGATTTATTATTTTGTATCCATAAAATATTAATTTATTTGTATTAATGGAAAAAACTCAACTTACGTAGGAGTTGTGGGACGTATATTTTCATTCCACGTTGAAGTCACTGGAATTGGCTGAAATCATAAAGGAGTTTTTCAATTTTGAAGATCGAATTTTCCTAATGATCTTTAACTCTTCCATAAGAAAATCCTCCACCTTTTTGTTTTGGTAATTCGTCTGCGTGTCCGATTTCTTCTCGTGGCGACTCAGCTCCCTCTCGATTTGCGCTAAGGTTCTTCTAGCCGCAGGTTGCTCGGCGATCTACATTTGTTT
This sequence comes from Tetramorium parvispinum, assembly GCA_011638315.1. Lineage (NCBI taxonomy): Eukaryota > Metazoa > Arthropoda > Insecta > Hymenoptera > Formicidae > Tetramorium > Tetramorium parvispinum. The sequence goes on along the minus strand of VBVR01000362.1, from coordinate 35,364 downwards.
CTGTCAGAGTCTCCGTAGTCTATATTATTAATGAATTCGCGAGTTTGTTTTATCGAGAAATTCATCGTCGGAACACGAGGGAAAAATAAGTTAACACTTTCATCACCGCGTCAATGATATTGAATTTTCCGTTTCCGATGCTACCGATCAATCACCGGTGACCGTCATGGAGCGACGATTAAATTAATATCACATATATTTTTATGCAATTCGATACTTTAAATTGAGTGTTTCACTGTCTTTTTAATATAAAACCGCCTAATCGACGTGAACAGAAAGTCATTTATTTGGCGGTGAATGTATTAACTGAATCATGCAAATTCCTTTTGCATGTTTATTTTTTAGAATTATCAGCGCATTTTGTGCATCGGTGATGCTGTAAATTAAAAAGCAAGATACCTCATTGTTCGTGTTGTGTTTGGCAGACGAGACTGAGGATGGGCGACACGATCGCTCGATGGTGCAGTTAAAACCCTTGCACGAATCTATAATTCGCACTACGCATTTTTGCTCTGGCGGGCAGATCCAGCCGTAGCAATACTTGCTGATTAGTTCGTCTTCTGCGGAATAAAGGATTTATATCAAATTACTATCCTCGCAAATGTGTGTGAATGTAGTTTTATCACGGACCGATAGTGAGCGTGCAATCAGGCGTATGCGTACACCACGAATCGAGACAATTGTTTTCTGGCCTTCGCAAGAAACACTCATATTCCGAGGTGCAGTTCAAACTTTTGCATCTGTCGAACCAAGTTTGCACATCTGTAAACAATTTGTCTTCATTACGTGCAAATTTAATCTTGCAAATCTCACTTTGTAACATGTACAAATTTAGGGTATTTTAAAATATACATTTATTAATTTTAAATTATTACTAATAATTAATACTAATATTAATAATTAATTATTAAAATTATATTTTTTGTAATATGTATTTAAATAGTTTCAAATGCGTAAAGAACTGTGAGAAAATATTGAGTAAGAATTAATTAAGCTAAGTATTTTTTTGCTTCATGACCTTCCGCACTCTTGCAACTTCTAATAAGTTTACAGGGTGGATTAACGCAATATGTTTCCCGCAAGATGCAAAGTTCTCCCGATGGACATTCGAAGCCGGCGCAGGAAGCTGCACCCTCGTAATATTCTTTCTCCGATACGCAGCGCGCTAATTGTTGCTTGCACTCTAAGAAAATTTTATAGATCAGTACGTTATCTCTGCATATCTCAAAAAGATATAATTAATTTGTTTATTACTGCCATCCCAATGACATCCTCGCACTTTAACGATACATATGTGTCCCTTATTGCAACGTACAGTGTCGCAGGTCAGTGGTCCCTTTAACGATTCTAAAAATAAGTAAACCTTTATCGAGCATCTTGTATAAATATATTATTGCATATAAATATAATTAGTGTAAAGTATTTTAAATTAATTTAAAAAGATATGGAAAAATGCATAAGAAATCGAAGAAGATATTAAAGTGCGAAATTTCCGTCCACAAGAGATAAAGCTAATTTATCGAGCTTCTCTATATAGTCTCTTCGATCTTTACCTATTCTTGACTTAGAGCAATACAACATGCCAGGGCAAGGTGGATTCTTGCACCAAAATCGCCGCTTCACACATCGACTGCCGTTCTCGCAGCGTAGATAGTCGCATCCTTTTGAGTAATCGCTTCCTGATTCTTCTGTCGGTATTATGATAATTTTTCAAAGAGAGAAAACGGAGTATATAAAGTTGCGTGGAATTTGAATTTTACTTACCGCTCGCGAAAAGTCTTTCGGAAAGCAGAAAAAAGAAGAGACACGTTAAGTTGCAGATAAAAATATATTCGCGCCGCATGGCGACAGCGCCGATAGCACTCGCTTATTTCAATTGCACAGTGCACCTGTGCCGATACAGCTATAGACGTAATAGCGTGTAATGTAAGCGATTGTAACGAGAGCCACTGCATGGAAAAGCGTATTGTCAATAAAGCAGTTGTCGCTGACGTTACGCCTCGTTGAACGCTATTGCCATGCTGTGCGGCTCAAAGGAGAAACATTACTTTAAAACATGTACATTCAATAAGTTTGCTTTATTCTCGCGTATTTTATCTTTGAAAAATTCAGACACTCACAGAAAATTGCTTGGAGCAATCTTGCATTTGCTCTTGCGAAATTATCTCACTTCAAGAAAATTGACTCTTCGACGACACGTAGGATATATCACCTAAAGAAACAATATACTGTATGTACGTACATGTACGGTCTGGTCACGTAATAACAAAACACATCATGCTTTTTTTAAGCAATGTTTCTTACAATTATCAGATAACAAGAAATAGTAGCGAATTAATGATTCAATCTTCTAAAATACTTCTAGAGAATATAGGAACGGAAAGTAAAAATAACGCTAATATTTTGTTAGCGATAAATTGTTAAAAATTCTAGGAACGTTATCCCGAGGAACAATGCGCAAATTTCTATTACAGAAAAATATAATGTATTATTCATTACGCATATTGTCATTCTTTTCTAAAAGCAACTTCACCATTTGTTTTTGTTTATGTACACGCGATCGATATTGTACTATGTGGCTCAGCTCGCGCACGTACGTAGGTTTACGATCAATGACCATCTAGGCATCTTTTTTTTATTTTACCTCCTCTGAAAGTATTGTGACGTTACAATTTCGTCAAGCGTATCTAAATCATTGGATTGCGAATAAATTAAACTCTATTATTTTAAAACAAAACGATGCTTTATTTAAGCGAACGCTGTCTTGACATTCTCGCATGTTAACTTTTTAGTTTTTGCCTCGACGTAATTAATTTACATTTAATTGAATATCATTAACACAGATAAAGTATCTTAATCTCCTAACGTAAATTTAGTTTAAAAAAAATGCATTAAATTTAAAACGATCTTAAGATTAATGACGTAAAATCTTAACTTATATATTTATTATTTCAAGATACTATATCACGCTTGGTTTTATCGCTTTTGTTGTGGCATATCAACAATATATGTATGTATAACGTATACATACATATAAGAATTTATATATAATTAGATTTCTATCGTAATATAAAATTAATATTACAAGTCTCAAAATTAAATCAATATGTGAATTTTTACATTAAAAAACTTTTTTATATTCCGCTACAAAGAATCAGCGGCAGCCTCGTTTTTATGGAAATTCGTCTATACTTTGATTAAAATTACAAATTAATTTTCTTTTGGCGATCTTCTATCCACATTCTTTAATTGTAGTTGCAGCAGTCCGGCGAGCGCGCTGGTGAAACCAGCGTTGTAGTCCAATGTGACTTCCGTGTAGGCATACTCCTCTCGACAATCTTTAAATGAATCCACCTCATTCGGTCCAGAGACCAGGGCCCCGTAGAGGATTTGTGGATTCGGCGCGTTCTTCCTGAAATCCTGCCATCCGCAGGATGCCGGTCTATTGGGGCAAGAAGACGCGGCATGATGCGGCTGTTTCGGTGAATTTTTACCATATCCGACTACGTAACTCCTTCCTGGAAAATGCGTAAGTTTGATGATAAGCAAAGATAAAAAAATAAATATTATTTTAAAAATTTGTGAAGAACAATAAAAGTTTTTCATTAAAAATATGCATTGAAAATATACATCTATTAACTGTCAGATTTTTATGTTTTATTTTTTATTTAATAATGTAAAAATGTTTAACTCTTTGAGGACTTTTCTGACCAAAAAAAAATTCTTATTTTAATAAATTATAGTTAAATATTATGTTTTTTATAAAATTCAAAAGTTTAATAACGTAAATGTGGCTCTAAACGACAGATTGCGGCAGTTAACATAGATTAATGAGAGTTTTATCTTCGAATATTTTTAATCGAAGTCTTACCCGCTCCGCCCAGCATATAGTCAATTTGTTCCCTGGCGAATTGACGGTATTCCTGTGAGTCGTTAATTTCCGGGCAGTCCGCCGCTACCAGGCAGACGAAAGCCACGTTAGCGGCGTGAGAAAGAGTACCAGACTTATCGATGAACAGAAGGCCTTTTGGTGTGCGTTTCTGTTGCTGCATCGAGAAATCGCAGAACGCGCGGGTAGCATTCTGGTATTCCGATTGTCCGGTTAATTCAGCCAGCAGTACCTATGAAGAGCGAAAAAAGTATGTCTGTAGCTAAAAATATCACTACTAAGCGAATTATTCGCGATTTTCCTTACAATCAAGAAACTCCGCTATTTACTTTCAACGTCGAAGGACGGCGGTTCTTTCCCAACAAATAAATTACGTTAGAAGATCAATATGTTAGTAAAATGAGAAATATATACATAGTATATATAGAAAGAATACATATAGAAAAATATATAAATAAATAGTCTCACCTGGATACCAGCGACTTTCTTGTTGTAGAAGAATGCGTTCGGTCGTTCCTTGAGATGGAAGTGCTGGTAGTGATGCACCGCGTCGTCGAAGTACTTCGTGTCTCTGGTTGCCTTGAAGAGCCAAATCGCGGCCCATGTCAACTCGTCACCGTAATCCGTGCTCTCGTAATATCGCTCAGCGCCGCGTATCGCCTCGTGATAAAGACCGCGATAAACATCGGCGAATCTGTATAGACCCTTCGCGTGCTCGAGACACTTGGCGCTGTACTCGGGATCAACGCTGCTGAAGACGATGCTCGAGGCCGCGAGAGCGGCGGCCGTTTCGCCGGCGAGATCAGAACCTACGATCGATTAATGGCAAATAGAACATATTATACGAATGTATAAGTTATTAAAGTATTGAGTTCTTTATAATAACCAGAATTTCTGTTATAATAATCAGAATATTTGATCAATCTTACAAGATTTTCTGATTCGTCCGTTTTTAACTAGAATTGTTTTTCAGCAGGAAAATGGAATCCAATATTTTATTCATAAATAGAAACCCATATTATATAATAAAGAATAAGAATTAAATTAAAATTAAAATTAAATTAAATGTGCTTTAATTTAATAATGTATTTTTTATTTCTATTAATTTTTCGAAACGTTATTTAAAAAGAAAGATGTATCAACACTACCGGGATGTTCCGCATCAATCTTGTAGGTCGGTCTGGTGATATTCAGTTCCTCGGGTCTTCCCCAAAACATATGATCAATGGGAAAATCGCCTATTTGCCCATATAACACGTTCTCGTTTACGTGACACTTGATAAAGTAATCGGTAGACCATTTGATAGCTTTACGAACTTCGTCGAGTTGACCGGCGGCGTCATAAGCCTCCGGCCAATTGACCGTTCCCCAGGCTAAAAGTGTCGTCGTGAAAGCCATCGTGAAGCCGAATTTGACAAAGTCACCAGCTAATAAAATAAGATTGATAAATTTCCCAAATGACCGAATAGAAATAGATTTAAAAGCAATTGTTTTGTTACCATCGTAGTATCCCCCGGTTAGATCCTCGCCATTCGAGCCGCGGTCGTGCAGGGCGGAATCACCTCGCCACGAAATTCTGTTGTCCTTCGGCAGCTTACCAGAACGCTGCGCTTCGTAAAACAATAACGAGAGTTTCAGGACTTGGGCGTAATCATTTCCGTTCTCGAATGCCGTCGCGTTTTCCGTCTGAACGGCGTTTATCTCGCATGTCGACGCAATCAATATTGCCAGTAGAATCTGTCGATAAATCGCACATTAACAAAGCGTTTAATATCGTTGTTGAACGGTCGAACGTTTAGCGGACAGCGCACGTAATGATTATCAGTGCACGTGTACTTGACGACGAGCACAATGTAGGACAATGTCATGTAGAGTCTTAAATTTTGCATGTAGACTACAACCTCATAACATAATCTGCGTGTACGATAATTTGCGCAATCATGCCCCGAGAAAGGTAAGGTCAGCCTCTCGTTTTACCAGAAATCGAGGAAAACGAAATAAATTTTGAACAATTTTCAGCATGATGCATTTCCAATTTTTCAATTATGTCGATCAGATTTTTATTTTGAGTTATTTTATTTTTACAGTTGAACTGCCTAATGGGACTATAAAAAAAATAATGATTAGTTCGTGACAACAAGATATAAATACATATAATAGGAATTGTTCGCGATAACATATAAATATAATGATATAAATAATATGAAAGACATAAATGAAAATTAAAAAATGCTGATATCTTTGAATATTTGTTTTCTCTCGAAGGATTCAATTCTGCGATAATCGCGTTTCAATAGACAATTATAAAAAAATTAAAAATTTATATTGCTTAATAAACATTGCTGAATAAAAATAATAATCAGAAAAATTCACATTGATAACAAGGTAAATGTAAGAGTTGCAAGTTAATAATATGTATATAAACGCTTATCTTATCTTCTCGTTCGCAAATTTAAGGGATTTAATTTTGGAGAAAAAAATGAAGTTATTTTTTGCTAATTGTAAGTAGAATATCTTGTGTATTAAGTTAGAGTTCCACAGCATGGGATAATTTGGGCTAATTCGTCAAGACTCGCCGAAACTTTACGCGTCATGAGACTCGGACTTTACAGTCATATGTTGCTTTTTAAAAAACGACGGCACTGAACGATACCTTTGTTCTTCGCTTATAGTATATGTTACACGCGCGAATCACTGCGATAAATCCGCAAGACACGTACGAGCTACGTGACAGACTTAAACACGATTCATTTGCAAGCTGAATCTTCATTCATTCATGAGGCTTCATTAGGGATTAAGTTCTCGCATTCTCATAGCTGTATCTACTGCGATTAAAGCGGAATGCATTTCGTTTGCACAATAAAACCGATCTCTGTCGCAGTGTCGATCACGATAATCCAATCAAGACTTTGCGAGATCCAAATTTATAGAAATAATTTATTTTGCAAGAGACTTTATTCCGGAAACAGGAAGATTAATTCTTGAAATATAGAGAAAATTCTACTGTAATCACTAAAATTAATTTCTATCTCTCCTAAAGAATAAAGATTTTGGAACAACTGCGATTAGTTGATTCACATACGCGTTATTGTTTCAGCAAATTTCTTGGCTGTCTAGAATATATATATTTCCATGACAAGCACCGCGGAATGGCCAATTCGTGAATTCGAGAAACCGGTATTTGAGAAGGAAGGAAGAAGCGTGTTTGATACCGCTTCCTCGTCGCCAAAGCGTTCTTCAGCGTTTCTGAGAAATTCTCAGTTCGTCGGCCGTGTAATTCCTGTATGACAAACGCCAATAGCTTCGGCAAATATCGGTCTTATTGTAAACTCGCGAATCCCTATGCGTGAGAACTTCTCTCGTGGAACGTTTTTGAAACAGTCCCAAGCGACAGGCGACATTTCGTTGTCTCGATCTCTGCAAGTTCGTCAACCGAATTATTAGGAATTTGAAGGAAGATAATGACTTAAATATATTCGATAGCAATTATGCTTATATTAATATTATCTGATAAAAAATAAAAATTGTGAGCTGTCAGCAGGATTTTATCTGAACAATTTATCTGGAAATTTATACGTAAATCCAGAACGACAGAGAAAATGACGGAATTTTTAAATACAAAATTTCAACAGATTAGAGAATATTCAAAGAACGTTAAAAATTTGATAATAAATCACAGATTGGAAGGTGTTCTACTATAATTTTCATCTATGCAAAGTCCAGCGATGTGAAGATTGGAGATGGCAATCCGTTGAAGATAAAACGAATAAAACACTTGTTACATTAAAAAAACGTGAAGCTGATAGTATCCGATATAATCTTTGTATTATTAAAAAAAAAATGATAAAAATGATGATTAAAGTGTCAATATCCTTCAAACGTCTCATCGTCGCTCGTGATTTTTATCTCTGAATTGACAGGATATTACTATTTGTCTTGGCATTCCGTCGCGTTCAGGAGAGGTAACGGTGACATAATGCAGGTATGCAACAAGTAATCGCGAGTGACCATCAGGAACCATCGGCCGGGAAAACTCACCGTGACGCACGTGACGAAGAGGTCGAGCTTCATTCTGCCGTCGCGATGCTGTCGTCCCGGAAGCGCGAACGCGACGCGACAAGGAGCGCGCCGGTCACGTCGATTCAGAAACCTTGTGCGTGTCCGTTACACCGCGATGTCGACGCGAATCGGCATAGCACAACTTGGCACAGGAAAGTGTCCTGCTTCGTAAAGCGCCAAGTTTTATCCGTCTCTCCGAAGCTGAAAGCAGATTCCAGTATAAATTCGAGAACAAATATGAGATTTCCGTCAAGGGATAAAATTCGCGGTCCAGAAAGCAAAATATTTAGTACCAAATTTAATTTCCGACTCTCATAAATTGTAAGCATTATTGAATGAAAATTCATCTCAAACGTTCCAAAGAATTGGCAGAAGCATTAAATGTCACCGACAAAAATGTTTCCAAACTTTTACACGGTGAAAATTCAAAAAAAGAAAAATAGGTGCCGCACGAATTGACTGGTGCTGCAATTGTCATTCCATCGATTTTTTTGCTTGCAAGGCATAAAAAAAGAGTTTTTGTGGCGAATCGTAACCGGCGACGAAAAATATATTACAATCTATTATATAATCTAAAACGCAAAAAAATCATGGGTGGACCCAGACCAATAACTAATTTCGACGCCCAAACGGAATATTTATGGTCACAAGGTAATGCTGTGCATTTAGTGGAATCAGGAAGGTGTAATGTATCATGAGCTACTAAAATCAAATGAAACAATCACAGCCAACCGCTACTAACAACAATTAGGACGTTTGAACGAGAAATTGATGCAAAAAGGCCATCAATCACCAGTAATCGACGAAAAGTCATTCATTTACTCAGCCACATATTGCAAGAACCGTTCAACAAGCACTGAATAGAGCTCGAATGGAAGGTTCTCCCGCACCCAGCTTACTCTCCAGACCTACACTGAGAAAAATGTTTTGTATAATGAACCAAAAGTTTTGTTGATATTTACCCAAGAAAATTGTTTTTAAAAGTTGCTATAAACAAATATGTTATTTGCTTATATCTTGTTAAATCGTTTTGGTTTAGAGAACAAAATAGTTTTGTTCTTTAAACAGTTCTGTTTTGTGCTCTAAACCAAAACAATTTAACAAGATATAAGTAAATAAAATATTTGTTTACAGTAACTAAATAACTTTCTTGGTTATATATCAGTAAAACTTTTGGTTCATAACGCAAAATATTTTTCTCGGTGTAGCCATCAGATTATCATTTGTTCCGATCGATGCAACACGCCCTTGAAGATACCCACTTTTCTAATGTCCAAGATGTGCAAAAATGAGTCAATAATTGAATCGCTTTAAAAAACAAAAAGTTTTATCGACGCGAAATTTAACTGTTGTCAGAAAAATGAAAAAAGTCTTAGAAAATGATGAAAAAAATTTTAATAATGTATTCATTTATTTTGTCATTAAAATAAATGCGTTTTTTAATCAGAAAAAAAATCGGAAATTAAGTTTGGTACCTAATAGCAATTAATGAAAGAAAAATACACGGAAAATATATCTTATAATATAATAATAATAATCTTTATCGCAACGTACATCCTATAATGATACAGAGATCGATTAAATAAGAGTTAAAATAAGATATACGGATTAATAGGTACATACCACGACGCTAGAGACTGATCACTCTTCTGAAATCTCGTGGAACGTGAAATCTACCTATTTATGTTTGATAATAATAATTAAGTAACAATAAATCATATAAATGAATAAATTATTTTCTGTACAGAAGAGACATGTGTAAAAGAAACAGATTCACACAAATTCAATCCTAATTACAATAAATCTAGATCATGGCCAGAGACTGGAACCGGCATAATTCAATGCCACAAGTGCGCTTTCTATAAATAAACGCACAATGATGTCTACAAAAACTTTAAGAAACTTAAAGTGTATACGCCGTAAAGTGCACATTCTCTCTGCAGCATCAAAAATAGTGAAATTTTCAAACTCACCGCAGTTTCTCCGGTTCCAGTCAGCACCGGCTTAAATCTCATCTGTTGGCATCGTGAACTCGAGGAAGACTCGCGGAAGAGCAAGAGTGGACGACGATCGCGGACCGTTCCGTTTGTCACATTACTTGTTACAAGAGGCCAAAGGTTGCCTCTTCCACCATCGGCATTTGTACACCCAGCACTGACAGAATGTGCACAGGTTGCGTGCTCAGTCTTCTCTCGTTCTACCGTCACTTCGATCGCTCGCACTTCGTCTGGCTATCACTCTCCCACTCCCCTTCGTCCGTCCACCACGCCGATCTCCTTCTGTCGATTGTATTTAAATGCGAATCACACTGCTATCTCTACGATTCGAGAGAGAGGCTGGAGCGAAGCGATTCGTAAAGAAATGTGAGAAACGCCCAATCTCTTCGATATAATTTGGCAAAAGAAATATTGCCAGAGTGAAAAAATTGCTGATATACAACTTTTAATTATACTACATACATTTTTTAAATATATCTTCAACTTCGAATGTCGTGTTTAAAATTACAAATATTGTCGAAAATAGTTACGTTAATAAATAGTTTGTGTCACGTCATTTCTGATTCTCCGGGAACGAGGTTTTTTTTAAGACAAATATGCGAGCATTTCTATTTATATGAGGATTCATCATATTTACCGTAAATTTGACATTCAGATGAATTGATAACTGTCATTCGTCTTTATCTTCGAAATTATGAGATATACTACAAAGTTTCTAAGAACTGTACACAATAAAAAAAAAAGAAGATTATAGTAGTTTCAATATCAGGGATAATGAAAGCGTAGCAATATTCCTGATAAATTTATTGATTTATATTTTATCGAGGGAAATCTCAATTTTCACGTAACTCACAAAAGATGATAATAATTATTGATTAAACCTGTATGTGAAAAGTCAGTGACTTACATATATTGCATATGCATGTTCATTATTGATATCCAAGTGTATTGATCCAAGCTAGTGAAGGCATATATTAAGCGTAGAAGTGATTACGAACTTTTCATTTATACATGTAATTATTATAATAATGATAATCTATACAAGATAAGATAAAAGATGAATACCACTTCTACATTAAATGACAGATTATTTTGCAATTTGAGGTTGATGTTAAATGCTTTTCACTGAATATTAACATCGATATTATCATACTCGAAAGCTGCATAAGTTATCAGGCCGTTATACGCGACGTTATAAGGTCATTTACGTCAAAACGTGAAGATGGAAAATCCAGGGATCAACTAATACGATCGACGTGCTTTCCTCGTTAATAACGTGACAACGCTTAAGCAAATTGAGGTATAATTCTCAAGCTTTAAATATGCTAATCTTACAACTGCGAATCGCCCGTTATGAATACATTACATTTTATTGATACAGTATTGTAATCGGAAACATTCTTCCGTATAATATTGAATATCAAAAATGCAAAACAAGTTATATTCCTACCTAAAATTTTTTTTAAGAAGAAGCTGACCTTGCATTATTAAAATTAAGTTGAGAGATCTGATGCATACTATATTTTCATTTATCGCAATTTATTTTTTACTTAATAATATTCCCTTTACTTAAGAAAATATTATTAAAAATTTTTAATTTGTGCAATACGTGAGGTAAGATAATTCGCGAAAGAGAAAGTAAATGTCTGAGAAATTATTAAGAAATCCTCTTTATAAGAATGTAAAAGAGAAAAATATAAAATATATAATACGAATAATCGATTGTGACATATCCGTGATTATTTCATGAGTTTTATAATATTGTATTAGTGAAAGAAGTATATATGTATTATTCTGTAAGACTTAACTTAAAAAGTTGAAGTTTTTACATTTTGAAAAATTTTGCTTACAAAATGTGATAAAAAAATGGTATCAATTCTGAATAATTATATAAATAGGAAAAAATAATAAGAAAGAGATATTTCTATATATGTATTTTCCACAAATTACAAAACACATTTTCATAGAGTATTTAATAAATTTATTTTTATTTTATTTAAACTTCCTTATTTTTAATTTTTTATTGCACATTATCTTCATTATTAATATTGCGTACCCGTCGTTTGTCTAGTTACATTTTTTTATATGAAATTCAGCGAAAATGATAGTATGTACATCATTTTTTAACGATTTATAATCGATTATCAAACGAAAGGCAATTTAATAAAACTCACTTTCACATTTTATAATCACAAATTATTTTTTTACCGAATCAATTGTCGTAGTCGACAATCAGACGATTAAAGTATCATTGTACACACTCACATTATATTATCGGCTATTAAATGTCATCTCTGATATAAGTTTAATGATTTTATAAATCCCAGGGTAAAAATTTGATGGATTAACGATTCATCGAATAACTTACTAACCGACTGAATGATGAGCTGCCTGACTGACTGACTGACTTAGCCGACTCAATAACGATCACGCAAGTAACTAAAAGAATGAAGAAGTAGGGATGTGTCTACACGGGAAGAGAGGCAACTACTCGTCTCGCATACATAATGACTGACGAATATTATATCACCACCACCATCGTCGTCGATGTGTCACCCTCAGAAAACTTATTTTTATTTCTCATGTTTGTTAGACCATTATCGGACTCGTCAAGATCAGGATAGCATTCGAATACACTTGAATAATTAATGTGCTGACAACCTAATGAAGATACCTGAATAATTGATGTGTTGACAATGCTTATTCTTGAACAAGTAGATATTATTCTATAGAGATTATATCAAGCAAAGAGAAATCTTCGTGCTGAAGACAAGCAGAGAAATAAATAATTCAACAAATAATATTGTTTAATTAATTAATTTGTATATGTTAAATAGCTGTGCTCGAAAAATTGTAGAATTAATACAATTTTTTAAGTACGATATACACCGACGAGATCAATCTTAAAGACTGGAATTAAACATTTATTTATTTATTTATATTAAAAGGAAAAAATAGGCTTCTTCTTTTGGAATAATTGTTTTAAAGTCCAAAGACATTTCTTAGAAATTTCAGCGTTATTCTCTCTTTGACTTTCAAATTATTGAAATCCGGCACTGGCATTGATTATCCCAGGAAGTCGAGTGAACGTAAATGGAAACTCGGGCAATTTCAGCACAGCGGTTTAACCGCTACGTATCCAGCTTTCACTGGACACGACATTCTTATCGAATCTTTCGTTTTCGTTCCACTTCGCAACGAATTAATGGCCGGAGACCGGCGCCGCAGCTGGCGAAGGTAAAGGACTCATTTGTTCTAAAAACGTGGCTCACGCTTTACCGCATGGTTTTCGAAATTTTACGTTTTGCAAAACGCTTCTCGCAACGTGCAACTTGTCGTCTGATATCGTTATCGCGTATAAATCGTGTGAATTACATTTTCTCGTGTATGCTGTTACGAAAACATCGCTGTATGAGTCACTTGTGTGGCACGCGAAGAATCTGGCTGCGAGTTCGATATCAATTGATGAGAATCTGTTTTCTTTTATTTATAAATTACCCACATACAACATTTGCATACAATTACATATTTAATGTATTACACTCCCAATTTTTTTTCTCGAAATAGGATATGAATAAAAAATATCTAAGATATTGGAAAGCAACATGTAAATGATCGGTATACATCAGTGCGCCACATTTTTGTATATTTGCCGAACACAATCGATAGCGATTTAAACAAAAATGCAGAGAACTGTTATCACAATCCGTTTTATATTGCTACTGATTTGCTCCCTACGAAATGAAAAATTACTGGAATTACTTGAAAATTGAAACATATTTTATGACATGATTGCATTGACAGTAACAATTATAAACCTATTAATATGCAAACATATATATATATATAAATGTATATATTCGAACATACTGTTTGACTAAACATCATATCACAATTTCTGTATTATTTTTGGTCAAATATCAAGCTGAGCAATAAAATTCCTAAATTTAAATCTGTTAAAAATTATAATTTAATTTCCATAGTATTATGCCACTAATATAATCATATATAGAGTAATTATTTTACTATATAAAATTCTCAAAGAAAGACATTAAAATTCTCGATTATTTTATATACTTCTTAAAAATGTGACGATATTTTACAGACCAAAGATTGATAAAAACTAAAGATAAATAATAAAAGAAAAATATTTCTATAAAAAAGAAATTTTGTTCCTTTAGATTCTTTGACATTATGTTTAATCAATCATATGTAATTATGTAGCGTCTTCAATGATACAAATAAATAAACTATCGCATTAAAAAATGGTAAAAAATGCAAAATACTATTAATGTTGAGCCGTCTCTGCCATTTTTTCCGGCAAGCTTTTCAATGAGATTGTATTATACTTTATAATTATGTTCCATGACGAACCTGTTATTTTCAAGATAATGAGTACAAACTCTACAAAAGTTTGCAATATAGTAGCAGTTGTTCGAAAGAAAAAAGCCTTAGTTTTCATAGCGAAGGAGTTTATGATCGATCGACGTCGAAGTTTATACAAACGAACGATCTGGTTAACGACTGCCGTTGGCGACGATTACGTCGAAATGGTTCCGAGCCGCGTTAAACGACTTAATCGATCGACAGCTGCCGGAAGGATCCATCGAGACCGAAGAGGTCGTCCTGCGTCTTTGGTTTATCTGGCCGCAAAGCTTCATTACTCTTCATAGCTTCCTGCTCCTCGAACCACGGCCCATATTCTTCACACTTTTTCATCCACATATCTGAAAGATGAAGGAAAAAACGTTAGTCAGAGAGGTCAGCTTAATGTTGAAGACATTTTCTGATATGTGCACCTTTATCATTATTCCGAAAACAACTATTAAGTTTGTCTTATGTCTGGGATGTTGTATTATGACATGCCTTTCACATATTTAATGTTTTTTTCTAGGAACCTTTTATTTAAGAATAAATTTATTCAAAATATTCAAGAAATTGGAGGAAGCTGTGTTTGAAATTAAAGATAATCTTCCGCAATATGCTTTTATGACTCAAAAATAACTCTTGAATAAATAAAAATAAGAAAATGTCGTACCGTGAATATCTCGGACGGGTCCGGCGTCGCCGCCGTACTCGGTTGGCAATATCTCTCGGGGTATGTAATCGTAAAGCGTCTTGATGTCGCTGTGCATGAAGATGCGATTGCGTATCTTCTCCTTCAAAAACGGCTTGACGAAAGTGAGGATCGTGTCTACGAGCGGACTGATGTTTATCACGTGCACTTCCTTCAGCTTCACCGGATACGCCTCCATCGCGCAGACCAGGAACTTCTTCACTAGGGACGGCGTAAACTTGGCAAAATGTACGGGCGTCGCGACGGCAGCGTCGAGGACGTAGACATCGCCGGCCACGCCGTGTTCCTCCTCTCGTAGGCGAATATCGCCAATCATGAACAGTAACTTTAATGACAATAATGTCCTTGTTATTATAATGCTCATTACGAAAAGTATTGATGTAAAATCGTTTTCAAGAAAACTGCAAAACTCGAAATATAACAAGTTCAGCTATAAATACTAAAAATACCTATGTAAAGAAAGAAAAAAATGACACGATAAATTGTTTTTATATTTACAACACAGTGGAACGGCGGAAAATGCGAATCTATAATAGTAATACGATTCGCTTTTTTCAAGAATATTAAATGCGTAAGAGTGCATTGTAAAAAATTTATTTTTTATTTTCAAGCAAAATTTTATTAAATTTAGAGAGCACGTACGTTTTCAGAGCCTATAGTTTCGTTAACAGTGACCGAAATGAACTTATACCTTCATAGTTTCCGGTATATTGGGAGTCTGCATATCCTTGTCGAGTCCTCGCATGACGATCACTCGGCATCCTTTATTCGTCAAGCCCGGCAAAGGAGGTACATGTCTGCAGGAAGGAGACGAAGAATTAACGTTTGCCTAATTCGTTCATGCCAATTACTTGCGTCTTTTTTCGAATAGAATCGAAATTTTAACTATCACTGTACGTATACCGTGCAGACTCGCGATATCCTTACATGAGCTTTTTTATTTCTTGCATCACCGGCCTCGTGACGTCACGGTTGGAGAAAAATTCGGGGACCACCGTACGCATCGTGAAATACATGTCCAGCTTCCGTTTGCATTTCTCTAAGGAGAATTTGGACCCGCGTAGAAACGTCATTATTCTTTGATCATCTGAAAAAAAATAAGATTATGTATTATGTTGACTTTGTGAACATGCATATGTATAGCGATTAATTAAATAAGAATCTACTTAAAGTCTTTAGACAATCCGTATGATTCATGGAATTTAGAATGAAATTTTATTTTAAAAGTTTGAAGAAAATTAGAACTACATTAATATAAAATATAGATCAAGACATACACATATATCAAAATATGCGGCATAAAAAATTATAAAGATTTGTATTATAATTGTATTGTAATTATAAAAATTATTTGATGAAAACCGTTTAGATCGTCTATAATGGGCTTTGCAACTGTTCTACATAATTTTATGTGCCAATTATTCTGACAAATATATTCGAAAATTGAAAAAAATTGTCGCACGTACCTTCGAATTTAGGCAAATGCGGTTGCTTAGCGAGCCACTCTTTGATGATTTCGAGGTCCTTATCGCGCGTCGCTGGATTCTCGTTCAAGTCCTTTTGTATCTGCTTGGACATTTCGTCCTTAGGCTGTATCAGCAGCATCTGTAAACACAAGGAATTTCGCAATAAGGAACACTATACCGTGCATAGACAAACGAATTTTCTATAATCGGAAAGTCTTACGATGTAAAATTATTTGTAAATATATATCCTTCTTAGTATTAGAAAGTATAAAATTAAATTACTTGCAAAATATAAATAGGACACGGTCCCGGTTATGCATAAAGTCTATATGACTTGTTTTCGGTTGCACGTGTTACGCGCGTAACATGCACTACAGGGATTGCACAACCGGTTAAGATACCCATCGTTCTTATGTCAGGAATTAATGCTGACCAAAGCGGCTTGCTCAACATGAACTTTCTCTAACTCGTCGTGGTAACTTCGAACGGAGAAGCAGAGAGAACGTTTCTTAATCTTTACCTCTTCTCAATTCGGGAATGACAGTATTGTTTCGAAATTCTTTTATTTCTATGACCTATTTAGTTATTTATTGTGAAAAAGACATTTATGGTGAAAAAGTTTACAAGATCACGTTCTTGTGATTTATATAGATGACTGTGTGATATAATCTTCTCGTCATTAGACATAATTATGTAGAGAACAAATTGTTAAAAAAAGAAAGAAAAAGAACAGCTGGAAAAAAACAAAGTGAAAGAGTAAAAAGTTTTGCAATCACCGCTTCCTAAGCATAATCTTTTTTTTTGTTTAGAACAGTTATGTTGTAAGCGCTCTTGGCCGGCGGACTACTGCTATTACGATTATCTTCTCATAAAGCGCGGGAAAATTGGCGCGCGTGACAGTCGCGAGTATTCGAAAAAATGATAAAGACAAAGTTTATAATATAATATTATATCTTTGCAATATCAATTAATGCGATTAAATATAATGAAAATAATTTATTTTATAATAATAATGTCAAATTAATAAAAAATAAAAAGATAGATAAATCCATAGAAGAGAGAGAGAGAGAGAGAGAGAGAGAGAGATCTGATTTTTAATTAAATGTTAAAGATTTAAATTAACAATAATAATAAGAATAAATTTATTTTCTCTCATGAAAAAAATAAAATGACTATTCTTGATAAAAGTTGAAATTGGCTAAAATAATGTAGATAGGTACTATTAAAGTTGGCTATTTTAATTAATATTATTTTATTAGGAATAGTTTTCATTCTAAAAAAGAATTTTTTAAATTAAAATTTAATAAGTGTAATTTTCTATTTAAATATCCACGAGTATCCAATTTAAAGGAAGAAGTATATAAATTTATATATTAAAACCTATTTCTACAAATATAAAATAAGTTATTGAGCTCTCAATGTCATAAATATTAAAAGACTTACTTGATATATTTATAATAAAGTAAATTTATATCTCTGTGTATGTAAGCGAAGAATGAGAGCAAATAAAGAAAATCCTTAATTAGATTGATCGCGTTCGAAAAAAGGGTTGAAAAAATAATTAAATCAAGCTTTATTAAACTTGAAACGTACGTATCTCTTATTTTCTTTTTATTTGAACACAGGAATAAACGGGATATTTAAAACATATTTTGTTTATTGAACGTAAATTTATTTATATCAATTTATTGGGCAACAATTTTAATTCAATCTGATGTGCATGCAAAATGTCATGATTTCGATTTGAGCGTTTCACAAATTGAGAAAAAATAATTTTTATATGTGACACGTGTTATAGTTTATTAAACTTACCTTGATGGATGTTCACGCGATTTGCAGGCACTGGCAAACTTTCGACGTGCAAACGATCGCGGCGACGATGACTTTCGGATTGTTGCGGAAAGAGAAATGAGCGGCGAACTCGAGAGACGGTAAATGAACAACGGAGTGGGAACGATTACTTCGTACGTGGACCGGTTCTCCTTTATACCGTAGAGATGCCCCACTCTTACTTCCCATTATAGTGCATAGTAGGAAGAAAATCTGATCAGTGATTTTTGGGGGGAAATTTTACTTTATTTTATGATACTCTCCAAAAAAAAGTTGACACGTAAGAGGCGCTTAAATAAGATCATCCAGTCTATTTCATGTAAAAGGATACACCTTAAACGATGCCGGGGGACATTAAGCAAAGTAAATATATTGTATATTGTGGAACTGGTGGTTAAAAAAGTAATAAAAAATAGAATAAAATTATAAAAATAACGAAATATAGTCGCCACACCTGGCAATTCTGAATTAAAATGTGAGACTGGTTATTACAAAGTCCTATTAAAATTCAAATGAAATACGAAGAATTAAAAATGTAAATATGATTCTATCTCTTTTCGAAGGAAAAATTATTGGCTCTGACTTCCAATGTTATACAAAGCGAATCTTTTAATAATAAATAATAATCGACATCCGCTTCGTGTCTCGTGTATTTATTGCAAAACTCTTTTATCTGCTCTGTTGCCTTCGTTTATTGCTCTCTGAAATATTCTTTATTTTTTAATTGATACTAAATATAAAGATATACCTTTGCTATCTTTTTGTTAAATATTAATAGTGGATAATAAATTATATGAATACTTTGCTTAGAAAACTGTCGCTACTTTTTACACGGATCAGTCACACACTTCTAAGATTACATTAATTGACACACATTAAACTAAGACAAAAGCAGCTTTTTAATGTGCACAATTATATCAGTTTTTCTTGAGGAATCAAGCGGCGATAAATAAAAGCATTAGTGGAATAATTGTGTTTTTTAATAATATACTTCGACGAAGAATTAATACGGCGTACTTAAGGATTTACTTATGCACATACGCAATCGTACGATAATTTCGCAATATCGAGAAATAGGGATAGCAAACTTTAATATAATTCTGTGATTTTAGAAACTCATGAAACTCTAACGCTTATGTAACGCGAAAATCCTCGCCCGGTGAGCGCGCCTGGCCGCTTTGGTGAGCACACGCATTATCTTTCTTGCTCTGATAAACAACAAAAAGTATGAAACTTTCTTCTCGGGATTGATCTATATGTCTTCAAGCTCACATACACGGTCAAGTAAGCAAAAAATTATATGTATTTTTATCGTATATTTTTATATATTATACATTATATGGCTGCGTTCCGAAATTCACTGTCAGTACTGAAAATCTATAATGTGCAACATAAACTATAGATTTTCAGTATTTGCAGTGAATATCGAAACACAGTCTATGTCTTTAAATATCACATACAAACGATAGAAGCTATCATATAAATCAGATGTAAACGATAATATTACAAGTCCAATCTTCTTTTCTTACGTACCCGTATTTGCATAAATAATTGCTACTGTTGTGCGTCATCTAAACAAATAATATATTTAACTGTACATTTTTTATTTTCGAATGTATGTTTATCCTCATGATATATTTCAGTGCATATATTTGCGAGATCTTCCTCGGAAAACTCCGAATTATCCGGTAAATCGTGCATTTATGATAATTATTAACACGAATAGACTCGCAAGTCTTTGTTCTCGCGAATAATTATTAATGCAAGAACATATTATTCATCACGGCGAAGATTGACTCGAAGCGCGGCTTTCGCACGCCGTCGAAGTGAAGATAACGGTGATAATCGTGCGTTCCCGCTCGATTCTTTACCGTATCCACTTCCGAGTGTATAGAATCACACGCTGACTAATCGCGGTCCGTACTCGTGCCCTCGTCTTACTTTCTTTCGCGGGTACGGTTGTGCGCCGTTGTTACACCAGGGTAGCATTACGCGATCGACGACCGTCATAACCGAAGGAATTCGCGTGTGTATGAAATTGCCGGTTGCAATCGCGTGCGATTTTGTAATTGACCGGACCGAGCAAGATATGTTTACGCATACGGCAAACTCTTGCCCCTGCAAATACACGAACAAGTCAATCCTGTCTTCTCTGGGTTGCGAACCGCAGATTATGGTCCGCTTCTTTTAGGTCAACGACAATTTTATTTGATAAATAAGAAACTTCCTTAAAAAAAAATTATTGACTCCAATTGTTGACGCAATCGAATTACTAAGCATAATTTATTCGTTAAAATTTATTTGCAAATTATTCGCAAATTTAATCGATGTAATATGACAATATGACAATTACATAATATCATAATCTTCCATCCCATTTTTTTTAAATGCCGTTATTTATCGAATATTCTCTTTCACAATGTGTTCTTTTTCAAAGAAAATAATATCAAAATCGTCAATTAGTTCTCATTTCCTCATACCTATAAATTGTGTAAAATATAGATAGTAGGAATAAATAAAAAAAGGGATATAGAAATTTAAAAAATGTTATAGAGATTGAGTAATGTATGATTGACGAAATATTATGTCTAATTTTAAGAAAATGTCATTGCGGCCTTGGCGAGGATCGAGGTCGTGACACCGAGCACTGTAGCAAGGCCACACGGTATCGTCTTCATTGAAGTTGAACTTCTGGGCTGTATTTCTTTCTCAATAATTGTTTCTTCAGTGTTTATGGTGTTCTAAACAAAAAAAGTGAAACATTTTTTTTTATGTCCAAAATCAGATTATTTAAAAATTATAAAAAAATTTTTACCAAAACTCTTTGATACAAATAATTTATATATCAACATTTTAATTAAATACATATATGAAGCATAAAACTTATATAAATAAAAAACCTGATTTTAATATTAATGCGGTTCAATGCATTCATGTTCTGTACAAAAATCGAGAAAAAAATTAATGTGAAATTATTATTTTTAGAAAAAATATTTACAAACAATTTTATTATTAAATTTGGCAATCAATTTAATATTTAACATATTTAATGTTTTATGTTAGTTTTATTGAATAATTAATTTAATTAATTGTTTGCATTTATCAAAGTCTTTAGGTTGTAAACTAATAAATACTAAGTTCTGAGATACTGAGATAAGTGTAATCTAAAATATGAACAATAATATTAAAGTAAATTTGCATTATTATAGCAGTTGTTATTAAAAATGCTATCATTATTTATTATTAAGACAAGATTAGTTCACCTTACCGGTTTTTCAGCGTTTTTATTTCTGATAACTCGTTTTCGCGTTGACAATTCTTGCGAAAAGATCTTGCCGGTCGGCACACGCGAGATAATTGGAACATTGCGCCTTTGTCGAATCGTGCATCCGGTATCATGACAATCGCGCGTAATCATAGCTTTTTTTATTGCGATTGGAAGTGCATCAATAATTCTCGTCTCCTGAAGAGTTTGGCAATTCGGTCCTTGTGCAATAAATGGAACGGGTCTTTGATCTCCAACACAGATTTGCGTCACGATTAAAAGAGTGTCCTTCGGGGAAGCCTTTTTGTCGATTGAAAAAGATTAATGCATAATAATATATATGAATAATTCTAATGTCGTTTTTAATAATATTTCTATTCATTATATATTTATATATTTCTCATTTCGGTGTATCGAATTAATATTTAATTATGATAATCCTATAAAAAAAAAACTCATTACATGTACACTTTATATTTGTCTAAATCATTTTGAGCGAATCAACACTGCCAATTTTATAGACAGTGAAGTAATTACTTCGCGTTGAAAAAGATCGATGACGGCGGTTCCCTCGCTTCTCGGCGCTGCAGCGACTAACATGTAACCCTTATCGTTTGGAACAGATTTCAGCTCCCTGATGGTATTTCCGATTAAACTGGTCGCAGTTGGTTTAAAAGAGAATGATTCAGCCTTAAATGCATCGTTCTTGTGCAGTGATTCGATCAGAGAACGAAAGAAAGCCATTCTTATTTTGGAGAACATATCGAAAATGTCCCACGTGACATCATTATTTAGGTCTCCTGTAAAAAGAAATTTATCATTTCTTTAATTCTTTTTCGATATGTCCTATTTATATAAACTAGTCATAATTTATTGAGCATTATCTTATATAACTTGAACTTTTATACTTAGAATTGCTAGTGAAATAATCGGAATGATTATCCAATATATTATTATATGTCTCGTATTTAAATAATTATTGTTGAAATAATCAGAATTTATGTTTCATAAATAAAACATTAATTAAAATTTCGCCGCCCGTTTTTACTTTATCTTTCTAATTTTCTTCTAAATTTATTTGTTCTGAATCTTAAAATTTTCAGTAAAACATTAATGTAAAATATTCTTTCCATAAACCTGCGTGTAATTTGCCTCCTGTTTTAGGATCTGCTGTAGTCAAAGAGGAAACGGATTTCGCCCGGTCGCTAAGATCGACCACTTGCCAACTGTCGTTGGAATCGCGTTTACTTTTATGTGGTTCCAGCTTTGCATTACTTTTATTGAATCTGTTAAACTTGTATTTAGGAAAGAATGGAGTCAAGAAATTGCTGCCAGAAATTGCGCCTGTTCAATAGAGTACACGAAATTAGTGAACACTACGAGAAAATAGTTAAATAGGCAAAAAAAGAATAATACAGTGTCTATTTTAATTTCTACTACTTTAATATTTTTTCATGTTTATATTTTTATAGCTTTCAACATTGAAATTATATATGAATTACACTTAATAAATTTTTGTAATTTATAATTCAATTAATAAAACTTTTCTCTTTACAAACCTGTTGTCATTCCTCTCACTTGTTTCGCCCAAGATAATAATTCTTCGATATTCGAGTGAAGGATACACTCGCAATTATCATTCTTTTCGGGAACTGACGTGTTATCCATGGAAAAATTAGATTTCTCGAACTTATTGTGGCAATTCTACGATATAAATTTTGCCTTATTACAACTGAATTGAATTCAAACAGTACTATGTAAATAATAAAAATTTAAAAACATTGTACAAGGCACAAAAAATAAAATAATTGCAAAAACAAAATTCTATAGATCTTTTCTTAAATCTGACATATTCGAAAACCACTTTTTTGTGGAGCGTCATATCAATTCATATTTTCATCAAAATATAAATTATTTTGTATAATATTATATTTAATGAAAATACTTAAATATATAATACTTTCGTTATAATACAGATTTATATTCCAATTATTACTAAATGAAAGAGAGAGTAAAATAATTTAAAAAAAAAATTAGTCCATCGACGATCAGTTTTCTAAAATTATCCGATATAAAAATGATTAATGCGATTATAATAGAATACTTGAAGAAATCCTTCAATCGCGAAGGGCAGTCTTTCTTTATAATCCTTCCATGAGTCTTCTTCCTTTTTCTTATCCTGGTCCCTTTCATCGATCAGGAGCAAAATGACATTTCGGAGAGTAACAATAGCATCTGCGGTTTCTTCGGAAGACTCAGAAGCATCATTCTTCATTGCCGATGCTATTTCATTGATAGGATTCATCTCGATGAGCTTCATCTCGAGCTTGATATTCTCAGTCGTTGATCTCTTCTCGCGCGTCTGATTACCCAACATATTTTCCGACGTTTTCGCGTCCTCTTGTAAAATCTTGTCCGTATCTGTCGCCTGCATCTTGCTCTTCAATGCAGGGTCGACAAATACTCTTCGATAAGTGTCCAAGGACGGTGCCGTGTCCCACGTAGAAGGCACAAGCACTATTGAAGCAGGACATAAATCATTAATCAATATGTGTAATAACAACTCAGAACGGCGTATTTAAAACATGCACATTACGCATTTGTATGCTGAATGTTCTTCTTGAAAAAAAAGAGAAGAAAATATAGAAACGTTATGATATGCGCATAGACATGTAATTTAAAATAATGAGCCTTTAAGAAACGAAAGCCGGAAAGTAAATAATTAACTTCATTGATGAATACATCTTATACTTCCTTGTCATTAATTACAGTAACAAGCGTGACTGTTCAAGTGAAGCAGAAATGGAAGTAAAGGTTGATCGATACCTGAACGATCCATCGTAAATCCGAAAGAGCATGCCATCAGCGACCACAGCAAGATTAAAATACCGAAACGTGGCATGTCGACTTCTACCAACGAATCAATTAAAATGTTTTTATTTCGTAATTAGTCTATTTTGTCTGTCTATAATACATTGCTCACCTGTAATCGACTTGCAGTCGATAGAATGTTCAAGAGCAAAAGTTTAATTCTGGATCGCCGTTTAATCTCAGTAATTGCTATCCGCTTTGTTTTCCTCTAAAAAAAAACAATTAGGCTACGCTGTCGCTAATCAACAAAATCGGTTGCCCAAACGACCGAAGGAAAATCTCAAAATTTGAACGAAGTTAGGATTTAGATTTTGCTACATCAGCTACGCGATCATCAAAACCTAGTTTTTGTAGTTTTTCTATGTAATTGCATTGCTCGATACAAATTTTAAATTAGATTTTAAATTGGAGATTTTAAATACATACTAGTTGGTTTGTAAATTATTTTATTTTGTTGACGAATCTGAACAGAAAGTTTCGCGTTTTAAATAATAACAGATTAAAATATCCATTATACGACTGCTATCAAATGAAAGGCTCCCTCGATATTGCGGGCTGACCTAATTTTGACTTAATTTCAGCGGTGTCAGCACATAGTATCATTAACCGACTGTCGCATCGGTCGTCATGTCGCAGGATTATCGCCCTAAATAATGAAGGATTCGTTACTATGTATGCGATCCATGTCTGTAAGTTGTGGCGCAGCCCCCGTTTTAAGTCGATATGTGACATATTTAACTGTTGAGACTTACATAGGTCACTCGACGGTAAAACTACGCTCACGGTCCGATTTATACTATTTGTTTTACGTCATTCGTTTCGTATGCGCACGTACTTTATGTACGAATCATTTATTTTCATCGACCCCATTCTACGTATGTGATGACGGTACGCCAGCTTATTCGCAAGAATTTGCGTACATTTTTTAACAAAGATTCCACGTATTACAAGAGCGCGATGATTTTTCGCAAAGTTTTCTACTAGAAGATAATTAGCTCCACCTAAAATTTATCAAATTAAAATTATTCTGCAAATTAATAAAAAGGAAACACTAAAAACGGATTTGTCAAAATTTATTTTCAAGATATATAAAATTCACATAACAAACATACATAACAGTCAATTGGCAGAAATATTTGTGAACTTTGTTCTTGAATTTATAATAAAAAGGGCATGGTAATAAATTCGTAAATTTTACGGAAGCTAAACTTTTTATTTAAATATTGATAGAGTTGCAAAATGATGGTACGAGAGACATAATTTTCCAGTCAATAATTACTGACCGGCAAAAGAATCGTAATAAGGGCGACTCATAAAGCATTCTGGAATAATATCCGGAAAATCGACGCCGCGCGCCGATACGGCGATCCTAGCGGAAGCTTCGTTTCACCAGTTGCTAACCCCTGCTCTAGGCATCTTGGAACTTTAGACTGTTTTCTTCGTTGAAACTTTCTTTACGTTGAAAACTGCACGGAGCACGGCGGCGGTATATTGAATTATTAAGAGGATTATAGACCCTCGTGCAACTCGGGGACGGTGTAAGAAGCGACATGGCGTCGGAGGAACGTCGCGCAACGCGACGAAGCGGTCTGCGCCTGGTTACCGGGCCCCGATTGGTCCACGTTTGGTACCTACCCCGCTGGAAGGGGTTTCCCAGCAACGCGGGGTAGTGGTGGCGGTCAGGTCATAACCGGGGGTTGGAACAAGAAGGCAGGAACAGAGGGTACTTGGGCCTCGGCCGGAGAGACGAGACCGCTCACGACGAGCCAGGAAACGAGCTACAAAACGACGACTGATGGCAGGCCGGCTAGTTAGTTTGCTCTTCTTCGTTCTTCTGATATATCTAGCACGATTGCTGCAACGTAATCGCGAGGCGCTGAAGGCCGCGTCGTAAATTGGCCGCGGCACCAACGGAAGCTTCTTCTTCGCTCTTGGACATCTGTGATCTTGGACAGTCAAAGCGACCAAGGTAGGACTTCGCCCTTATTCTCAAAAATAGGTGATTTCCGAAGTGGAAAACGAAAACGCGTAACTTCGAAGTGTAGCATTTTATTTATAAGCACGAAAATACGACGCATGTCTGAAGAAGTAGAAAACTCGTATCGTCTGACAACGGCAAGTGAAAACTCTAGGGACTACTTAAGATACAAACGAGTTTTCATAAGATTCTTTAGACATTTGCAATGTCTTTCACAATTTATAATACATTGCGTAAAATGCGTAATCGACATACGGAAAAGAAGAGTTATGTGCTTCTGGAAGTTTCGTTTATGCAACTTGATGCATACCTAACGGCCTTGTGACAAATAATGCGGATGTGTGTATGGTGCGCGAATCAACCGCGAGTTGTAAAGCTGTTAACGAATTTTAACGACAATTTTGAGAGCGATAATCACGATAAAACGATGATCAGTTCGTATCGTTTGCTCATAGATGATGAAGATGAAGCAACAGGGCCTGGTGGCCGACCTCATGCCCAACATAAGGGTAATGAAGATATTCGGGCATTTCGTATTCAACTATTACGACGATAATTCGTCCAAATATCTACATAAAATATACTGCTGCGTAAGTAATTACGATTTTCGACATACAGTATTTCCGGCGAATCGCGTCAATAAAATCTAATCTCCTCGTTTGAACAAATCAAAGTCGAAGGTATTGACATTCTTTAGCCTATAATTTCAATAATCGTCATAAAACTACTATTATTTTTTATTTACGACCAAATATCCGTGGACGAAGATCCGTTGAGGATACGCGCACACATCGCAAGAGTTATCTTTTCTAGGCAAATCTGTTTCTGCTGCTGTTGCAATTCGGCCTGTGCGCGGTGAATCTGATCATCGAGAGCACCGACGTCGATGATCTCACGGCCAACACGATCACCCTTCTCTTCTTCACGCACAGCATCGTCAAGCTCGTTTACTTCGCCATCAGGAGCAAGTACTTTTACAGAACGTGGGCGATATGGAACAATCCAAATTCCCATCCGCTCTTCGCCGAGAGCAATGCGAGATACCACGCGATTGCCCTAAAGAAGATGAGGCTGCTGCTCTTCTTGGTCGGCGCTACCACCGTGCTCGCCGCGGTAGCTTGGACCATTCTCACTTTCTTCGAGCACCCAGTTAGAAAACTCGTGGATCCGGTTACGAACGAGACAACAATTATTGAGGTAATAAATCCGATTTGTAATACATAAAAAATATTATTATTTTTGCTCAACAAATAAATTAAAGAAATAATAAGATTAGAAAGAATGTTTTAAAACAAAATTGTTTTAGCCATCAAATATTGCTTTTTAGCCTTAAATTGTAACATACAATTAAATTAACAGAATTTATAATTAAATGCAATTATACTCTAAATTATACTCTAAATTGAAAAAGAGAAATGTGTGAAGATATTCGAGTAAAATTAATTAATTAATTTTTTAATGATTATTTAATAAATAAATTAATTTTATTAGACTATGTTTACATATATTTCTTAAAAAAAATTTTTTTGTACGATATACATTGTATTTACATAAATATACATTGCATTACATAAATACGCACTCGAGTCCTATTTTATTGTATGTGTATGAGAAATTTCTTTTTCTCATGATCTAGTTGCCGCAATTGATGGTGCGTTCGTTCTATCCGTTTGACGCCAGAAAGGGAATAACGCATATTTTGATACTCATATATCAATTCTATTGGGTGCTCTTCATGCTCATTAACGCTAATTCGTTGGATGTTCTCTTCTGCTCATGGTTATTGTTCGCCTGCGAACAATTGCAACACTTGAAACAGATTATGAAACCTCTGATGGAGTTGAGTGCAACTTTGGACACAGTGGTTCCGAATAGCAGTGAGCTCTTCAAGGTTTGTCGAATTTTAACATTTATAATCATTGGTCATGTACATTTTATTCCCATTCTGCATGTAATCTATATTTATTTGTTTTTTATGTCTAAAATTAAATTTTTTTACATTTAAACTAATTTCGATCAACATTTATTAACGTTTTTATTTCATGTTGTATATAATAAGTAATTTTTGTCACTTGAAGTAATTACAAAAGAAGCGAATTATCAAGTATGAAAAATGTGTAAAGATCCAGAAAAGTTTACATCCCCATAATTAAGACTTTATATGTCAACACCTTCAGACTTTTTTTGTGCGTATAGGCTGGTAGCGCGGATCATCTTCGTGAATCAGAGAATCAGCCGCCACCACCACCACCCGCCGGTGACAACATGCTGGATCTCGATCTTCGTAATATATACAGCAATCGGCAGGACTTCACGGCGACCTTCCGACCAACTGCTGGTATGACCTTCAATGGTGGTGTAGGACCGAACGGATTAACGAAGAAGCAAGAGATGCTTGTCAGGAGTGCCATCAAGTACTGGGTAGAGAGACACAAGCATATTGTCAGGTGAGTCAATTTTATTAGATTAGCGCAAGTCTGGCAAGGCTTAGCGCGATGTCGATTGGATTAGCCTCTCGCAGCGTAAAGAGAGGTTGCAAGATAAAGCGTGAAGACCGTGAGATAAAAGATTCAATATCGAATGCCGTGACGAGAGATGCAAAACTGACCCCCCTTCCCCACCGTGCTCTACTTACCCCGCTGAAGACGTATAGTTAATTCATGCAGCTCCTACACCACGAGTGAACGATGGATCATTTCTTTGAAAGTCATCTGCATCTTGTGTGAACTAGTGACCCAGAACAATCTCGTATAACATGCCTACGGCGTGTAAAATATTTAGTATATAGTCGGCATCATATGTTGACCCCATAGAAAGACGCGCTAACTACTCTTTCAATTATTAAGAGGCGCGCATGACAAAGTTGCGGCCAAACATCACGATTGTGAATATTTCAGAATACACGTAAACACATTTCAAATACTATTCATTCGGACATACTTATTGTTAATTATTTAATATAAGGAAAAAAGTAATTTTATATCGGGTTAATCTGGTATGGGCGAAACGAAAGCTTTACAATTTTAATCACAAATAAATAAAAACGAAGAAAAAATGAAAGAAACTTAACAAATATCCAAATACTACACTCTGGGTATGTAAAGCGGAGCAATTATTGCGGTCTATAAATTGCGATTTAAATTTCCAGTACTTCCGTCAATAATTTACATTTTAATTTATATTTTACTATTTATTAATGTGCTGAACGCGTCATCAGTGAACGGTGCTGCAATATCACTTTGTCGCATCTGTAAAATATATTCTATAATATTCAAACAACTTGCAGAAGTCATTAATTGGATAGCCAATAATAAATATCTAACAAAAATATATTTTTAAAACATTTTTATTTTTATATGATAACGAACTTTTTATTAAACTTTGGCAAAGGTCAATTGAAACCCGTGATAATGCATTGAAACTAGTTAGGAAAGCGAAAGTGTGGTACAAGTTTGAAGTCGAGTAATCTTTTTATAATTAATAAAAAGCCGATTTATTACCTTATTTTGAATCTTTACTACGGTCCTTTGAAAATAAATAGACAAATATAACAGTTCTATTTCCAACTCTCATCTACAGTTTGATATGAATTGAACCGACCGAAATGAAAAACATGATTCTACTTAAAAACAAGTTTTCCTTTCTCAAATTGTGACGTACACCGTACTTCGTAAAGTTCCGAGCATGCGGAATACGATCAGAGGCGGCAAGATCGATCGTTTCTCGAAGAAAAAGAAAAATTCTTTTTTTTTTCGCGAGAACGGTGCGAACGGATGCCGTGTTCCTGTAGGTTCGCGGGGGAGGGTGCCGAAGCCACTCGTCGACTGGCACGGGATGCGCGTGTTCCCACGGTGGTGAAGTATTTATTCTAAGAAAGCGCGATATTGACCGCAACGGGGGTCGTGTGTTGTACGGACTGCGCGATTCATGGGGGAATGGGTATTCGCCGCGACCGTTCACGTGCACGTAACGTACGCACACGTGGTTCACCTGCTAACGCACGCGTGACGACAGATTTTCGCCCAAGGGTCGCCCGTGGACACATGTTTCACACTCGTGTAGCGTTATCGGACAAATTGTTCAATCGCGCCAATGATCACAGCCAATTTTATCAGCAGAGGGATTCCATTGTTGTTTCCTATAGCGCTAATTTTTTTTTATTAAGAATTAAAATATATCTTGGCTAAGACAATTTCAGTGTTATATATGTATTAAATTTTATGTTACTTTTGCTCAAAAATGAACTCGCCAACTTTCTTCTGAAACTCTTTTCTTTTATTATCATTACTATTTTGAATCTCTTCATTAATTCTTGACGATCTCAGCGGGTGTCTAAGAGACCTGCGAATTGATCCGAAAATCGTTATGACAGTTATTACTTTCAAACAGTAGAGACTCGTATTATCACTTACACGATATTGGAAGTAAAAGATATTGACCGCAACAGAGGTCATGTCCTACGAGTAAGTAGTCTAAGGGGATAAAGTGTTTCCGCATAGCGGACTGTATATCGCGCTGGATATTCGATCCGGAATTACAAAAATTTCAGATCCACTTCGAAATTGCGTTCAAGGTTCTCGCGTACGTTTTACAAATCTGACTTTTCGCAACAGTGACAACTTGGGGTGACACGAACTATACGGACTGTCGCGTTTTCTTCAAGGTGTTTCGACGTATCGATTGTTCACTTACTGACAACAGTGTTAACTCGATGAACGTTCGACGAGATAGAATACACGTGGTGAAACGGAAGCGAATATTCGTCGTACAACTTAGTTTCTAATCACTTAGTTTAATATGAAAATCAAGGGTGGTGTACCTATGGACGAAAGAACGGGTATTACGAATATATCTTTCATGAAGCGCTCGTCAACGGCGCCTTTAATGTGCGGCATAAGTCATCCATAGACAGCGTTCGGGTTCGTCCCTTCAGCGATCGACGAATATATTAATAATAATAATCGTTGTTCCATGTAGATTGGTCACCGCGGTCGGAGATGCGTACGGTTTCGCGCTTCTGCTCCACATGCTGACGACGACCATCACTTTGACGCTGCTCGCCTACCAAGCGACGAAGGTAAGTGTCGCTGCCAGATGGCCGGGCTCCTTTTCAAGGTCCCGTACAAATGACTCATCGATCGTATAAATTAGTAAGGCATGTAATGCAAAGTCGATGGATTAATCCGAACTCGAACATTACTTAAGAATTAAGTATTCATACTAATACGCTCGAGTTTCTTTAATGCTACAGGTGAATGGTATAAACGTATATGCGGCCTCCACGATCGGCTACATCCTCTACACGTTCGGCCAAGTCTTTCTGTTCTGCATATTCGGAAATCGTCTGATCGAAGAGGTGCGTACGTGCGAAGTTGGGAGACTCAACAAGTCTCTTAAAGCGGCACTCTGATAGAAAATAATGACGGACGTGATGAAAATTTAAGAGGGCTGAAAACTGTACTCTTTAAATACAATTTTAGGCGTTGTAATATGTTTCAATGAGAGTCTCCTCTTTTTTAGAGCACCTCGGTGATGGAGGCGGCTTATTCTTGCCACTGGTACGACGGATCGGAGGAAGCTAAGACGTTTGTGCAGATCGTGTGTCAACAGTGTCAGAAAGCTATGTCAATATCGGGGGCGAAATTCTTCACGGTGTCCTTAGATCTCTTCGCTTCGGTAAGAAATTGAATCTACTTGGATCTTGAATTTCCCTTCGCACTTGATTATTATGTAATGAAATTAAGAAAGCTTCATTCAACAGCCTGTTATTTATGATAGAATAACGCAATTAACGAGCTTCCAAAAATGTTCATAGGTACTGGGAGCCGTGGTGACTTACTTCATGGTGTTGGTGCAATTGAAATGAATGCTCGGCTCCATGCATTCCAGATGCGAATGCAGTCTCTCGCGTTGCACACGGCTGTGCAAGATTATATTTTTTAACATGTTTACAAGGGACCAAACGGAGCGTTTGTATCGTGAAGATTCTCGCGAGGAGAATATCGTGTCTTTAAAGGCGCATAGCAAAATATTGAGAATCACGAGATTGGAAAGTCATGAGAAGCTACATCACTCAGAATTGAGTTTAACCCTTCAGTCGTCGCGCTATTTTTCGTAATCCAAGTCGATGCGTGGTCCAGTATGAAAAATCAATTTACATCTTTTAGAAATAATATTTATTCAGACTTTCCAAATTCAAACGATGAAGTTTTAATGTATTTTAATATGAAAAAGTACTAAATGTCGGATAAAGATCCCGCGCGACGATTGGAGGGTTAAGCGATAAAAATGATAGAAATTATTTTTACTGTTATTTAAAAGATCAATCAGAGCGATAAGACGTAAATATATTCTTTTCGTTATTATTCAGATTAACGAACGGTGAGAGCAACGGACACTTTCTTTCGTTAAAATGTAAATTTTAGTGCATAGCTCTCTGTATAATTTTTCTCTCCACGTTTATTGTGCATATAGTGACAGCAAGGGGTAGCGGCAATGTTAAACACTCGTCGCGATTCATTTTCATGCACATTAAATATAAGTCGTAATGCTTATACGGGGAAGATATACGCTAATGTTATTCGGGGTGAACTCTAGCAGCTTTTACCGATTGCCGTGACGATCAATAATGGAACATACATTAACAGACGGGAGAGCTTATTGCGTTTATTTAGAGTCGTCCAGCAAAATCGCGTTATTACGTTCTCGGATATTCTATATATTTTAAAAATCGCATGTGGAAGAGGGATTAAACGGCGCGTGTACATTAACGAAGTATTCTAACGAAACGTGTAAATATAAGATATAATTATATAAGATGAGATTACATTTGTTTAGTGGAACAGTAACGCCGAATTGTAATGTTAAATTTGGTAGTGGCACGCTTTGTCTTTGCACGCAACAAACAGCAGTTTCTAGCGTTACCACAAATATACGTTAATTTTTTTATTAACCTTCATTTAACTTCGAATTAAAATCACTTTTAATTCGAAAAACTTCCAAATTTATCCCAGGAGGTGTGATACATCCCAACTCTGAAGATCGTCTTGTTTTTGCACGACAATACCGAAGCGACTTACGTCGAACAGGACAAGCCTATAGCTCTAACTTAAAAAGGATACCTTCAACTACTAATAGATGTTGCTATAAGTTCAATTTTCGGCTAGCTACATAATTGAGCTCAAAAATTCGCTGGGGTGTCCCACACCCCAAAGTGTAAATGAAGGTTAATTATGTTTCCTAAGTAATTAAGTATTTCGTTCTATAAAATTGCCTGAGATTATTTAGATGCCATTTTAATTTTTGTCTCACGAATCTTGCAATCTTTAAGGGAATTTTCTTCTTTCTCTTCTTTTTTCTCTTCTGTCACTTATTAATAATGAAATTTACGATTTTACTTCCTTCAGCGTGAAAAATGTATTTTGACACATAATACGATTTATTAATCTCCCTATTTATTGTCATTTAACTCTGCAGTAGGAATAATCAGCCTTTGCTTCTTATTACGCATCTGCCGAAGATTAAAATTTGTTGATCAACAAATAGCGATTAACAGAATGATTATGAATCTGCCGTTAGATAAATAAAAAATTTTGTTGCCGTGTTAGAATGGAAAATGTTAGCGCCTCGTTTCTCGATGAAAGAAGCGGCGATACAATTGATGTGGTACGTCAATTACTATATGGT
Source organism: Tetramorium parvispinum (assembly GCA_011638315.1). Lineage (NCBI taxonomy): Eukaryota > Metazoa > Arthropoda > Insecta > Hymenoptera > Formicidae > Tetramorium > Tetramorium parvispinum. The sequence goes on along the minus strand of VBVR01000362.1, from coordinate 1,246 downwards.
ACAATTATTGAATAATACTCTTGGATTTAATAAATATAAAAAGTAAGATATATATATATATATATATAAATATACGTAACCACGTAATAGTGGACAAACCTAATGTACCTAATGTACCTCGTTTTTTATATTTCATAACATCTCTCGGTGTCCTTAGTAAGATAATACGTCACCTAAAAGATAATGTCCAAGAGGAGATATTTGCACTGTGCATGGCTGCTCATTCTGACCGTTACAATATAAATATATATCTTTCATCGACGCGGATATCGTTTATACAAGACGACGCGAGATATTTTTAGTTCTTTCAGAAAGCAAGAAGTGTGTGTATTGTCGAGGAAGGTGCATGAAATATTATAAGGCGAAAAGGAACGTTTAAGCGGATACGAGCGTGTCTGGCGATATCCGGGCTCGATCTACTTTTACATTAATGTGTAATTAAGTATGTGTACATTACTATGATCAAGTATTAATCGATGAGATCACAGTATTATCAAATAGTTTTTCTCTATGTAAAGCTGTACTATATTTATTTAATAAAATCTTGATATAAACGTTCATATAAATTCCAGCGTGGAGAACCCAAATTTTCTCGCGTTCGACTCTGTCGAAAGTTTGGCAAACTAAGGCGATAATCTTCATTTAAAAAAAAAATCATCTTTCGCGTTGAAACTACAAAACGAATTCGCTGAAGTGTACTGTTACGAGACAATAATGTAAAAAATAAAGGACGCGTCCAAGAACATACTCACTGTTAGTAGCTGTTAATAAAGATTGTTTTGCCTCACGGAATCTAATAAATTAGCACGGGCCGCGCCGAGTTTCTCTTTATTCGATTCGATCGTTGCTTTCAGAGAAAGCGATTCTTCCGACAAGTAGAAAGTAACGATTTTTTTATTAAATAGGATTTACGAACTGCACAATTGATGTACGTGCTAATTAACGCAAACAGGATTCTGAGGACGAAGAAGGATCATGCCTTGCTGCTCTCATTTATCCGAGGAACCGCTTTGAAAATTGTGACTAAAGGACGAACTTTCGCTCTGCACTGCATTCTTCATCGCATTCTTTATTATTTAAAAATTTAATATAAAACATCAAGATAAATATCTGTGACGTACGAAATAAATTGAGATACGCGCAGCTGCGCGCCTCTCATCTTGTTTTTCCACAGCGTTAATAATAAAATATTGACGTAAAGTGTGGAGATATATATATATATATATATATATATACATATATACAC
>VBVR01000361.1:0-54083 GCA_011638315.1 Tetramorium parvispinum | reverse complement strand
ATATTACTTTTCTATATTACTTTTCTATATTATCATATACTTACAAGAATAATCTTTTAGTTTTTATATAATTGCTTCTTCTTTTTAACAAGGTTTTCTACTAGTCTATTTAAAGGACCGGAATACTTTACATTGGACTATTATTTTATTGGTTGTTAAAAATGTCCATTTTTCAAAAAAACAATTTAAAAAATGTCATATGTATAATTGATTTAAATTTATAGCCATCATGTCAACAATACTTTGTGTGCAAAAATTGCGATTATAGATTGTTTTTTGTATTATTTTCTTCCATAAATAAAAATGGTATTCCACAATCGACAACAATTGACTTTACAATAAAACAAATTAAATTATTTATACATTGTATGAAAGTTGTTTTTAATGTCACAAAGACATTCTTTATATAAACCAAAATCTGAGAGAGAGAGAGAGAGAGAGAGAGAGAGAGAGAACTGTGAGGTAAAAGTTAAAGCGATAAAAAAAAATACTCTCATGCTAACTCGAAACACAGAGAATTTCGATCGCATAGCTTCTAAATTGACTATATGAAGTTGCACGAGTTCGCGTTCCAATGTACTATACCTACGCGGGAAAAAGTTGGTCGCAAGTTCCGCTCAGGAGTTAGGTCGAACAAAGATAGTCTTTAAACAGTTAAATGTTTAAAATATGATATGGATTAAACGATTTTTACTCGTTACGATGTCACGAACTTTAATAAGGATGACGATATGATTAGGAAATTATTTGATACAACATGATAGATTTGTAAATATTTGTTTTTTCACTCTACATTTGACAATAGTTTATAAATAATTAAAGTTTTATTGTGGCTAAAAGAATTGGGACAAAAGAATTATTACAAAACATTTATTTTTTAATTTTAAAATGCGTCTTCTTTAATATCCTTATTTTCCGCCCTGATACATTTATTTTAATACTACTGGAATCAACTGAATTGGCAAATTTAAATTTTTCGATAGAAACCGCAAAAACATGAAAATCGTGCTGGTTTCTTTTCAACTGTCATCATATCTCCGTGAATAAAAAAAATATGGTGCTAGATTAGAAACGTGGACGGCGATTAAGGACAGTCAATGAATTTTATCCAATAAACTCTTTCTCTGCAATTGATGCATGTGCTTCGACGTTCCATTTCGACCGAATAGTACAATGCGTTCATACTAAAATATGGATTACAAATCAATAACAGGCAAAGATATAAACTATGCTATATATGCATATACTCTGCCGGTATTGTCAACAGGAAAAATAAAACTGTGTATTTTTATCAACTCTTGATCCACACTATACAGAGTAGATCGAAATACATGGAACAACTAGGAAAGGAGTGGTTTTATGGTTCAAAATGAAGTTGAAATGGTACAATAAATTTTTTCGAATAAAACTTCGTTTTCGAGAAAAAGAACTTTGAAAGTTAATCGAATAGGCATGCATTTGATCGATGTTTGACATAATTTACATATTATTTGACACAGTTTACCATTTGAATTTGCTTATATTGGTATTATTTTCTGTTAGCCAGTGAACTACGGAGATTGAGAGAGACATAGTGGCAGACGCGTATTCATATTATTCACTCTTTTGTTTTTCAAAAGTCTTGTACATACGCAAATTTTTCAGAATTTAGTTCTACTATTCATTACATGTAATAATAAAGAAGCATTTATCACATACATCAACATCACATATTTACTAACACGATCCGTATAACTATCGATTTCTGTCGAGCAAGCGATATGACAAAATATACTAGTAACAGAGTACACGGACATGCTCCTTGCGTTGGGAGCATGTAATGGAAACGCATTTGCTGCGGTAAATTATTATCGAGAGCGATATTCCAATCGTCGACTTCCAAACGGGCGAGTTCGACAATATCTCTCAACGAAAAGAAATAAATAAATGTACCTATAAGAAATAAAATTATTCTCCGCCTCACACAAATTTTCACGTCTATCAACTGATTGAATTATTTTTGATAGTAAACAGATCATAAAATTAAAAACTGTAATATAAGTAACTGTTATATAAAATCGTTCTCTCGAAAACAAGACTTTATTCGAAAAAAAAATTTATTCTATCATTTCAACTTATTTTGAGTCGTAGAGTCAAAATAAGTTGAAATGATAGAATAAAGTCTCTTCCCGATAGCATCACATACATATTTCGGCCTATTCTACTTTATATCATGTTCTTTATAAAGTTGCTTTAGAAGAATATAAAAACCTAGATAGTACAGAAAATCCTAAAAAATTTTGAATTCCTGAATTATGAAATAAATTTTTTTCCATTATATTTCTGTTCTAAGAACATTAAAAGTTAAAAAAATTCGTTTTCACCATATGTCATCAATTTTATACCCTTTTTCAAATACAAAAGGAATTCTTTCTATAATTATTCTTTTTTATATATTCTCTTCTTTGGAATCCTTTTTGAAAGGGTTTCTTTTGAGTCCATTTAGAACAGATTATGTTATTATATATAACAGATTAATAAAAAACTTAAAACAGTGAATCCTCTTTGAATTCGTAACGATCATCTCTCTTTAGGAATGTATATCAAACCGTTAAATTTTAATATAAATTGTATTAGAAATTTAAGTTAAACTAGATTAAAATAGATTAAAAATTAATCACTAACAATACGTAACAATTTCTAGAAAATTTAAATAATGCTTTGAATATCTAGAAGCGAAAGAAGCTTGTCCGTTCACGGTAGATTTAATCGAGATTACTAACGTAATTTGTCAAAAGATGACTGAAAGTCTTTTTTATATACGCGCGCAAAAATTGTCACAATTTTGCAGCTAACATGAACACCGATAAGAATCCTGAAAATTCAAACGCTTTCAAAGATAATCGTTCGTAACATTTTCTGCGAACTCAAACGAATAAATCATACTTTTTGGCCGTGTCTAGAAAACATACATACATGTATAAGCTTTTAATCGATAAAGAATAAGCCACGCAGATTTGTGATCGTTTCATGGTTTCGTCAAATGTTCTGGTATTGTTTTATTAAAAATACGCGGCACGTAACCTTTTGAAAATAATGAAACTTTCCCGATGGCCTTAAACTTTTACTATTTGTTTTGCCGAGTCTCTCGGGGTTTATCCCAATGTATCTCGCGGCAATGTGATGCTTGAGATTTAAAGTTGAACGTGAAGGGAAAGCGAACAAAAAAAAATGGAAACAATGGAAAAGAAAGAAAGGGGATGCGATATTGTAAGCGATGTGTAACAATTTAAGTTTCGTCGAAATAATAAGCCCGTCCTTCTGTTGTTTGCCACTTATCAGAATATAAGTAGGTCAATTTTATCGCGACATCGTTATATTGAAGACCATTCGCTCGCTCACCATGGTCGAGATTCGCTCGTGATATTTTTTTATTCTCCCCCCGAAGTAGGGGAGCAGCAGTTTAATAACCCAGCACGTAACTGAAAGTAACGATCTCTCCTTATAAAAAGTTACTGCGAGAGGGATAATGTGCCTCATGGGTACGACACAGCGATGGAATTAAAGCCTCCCGCCGATCGCCAATTGAAATCACCGTTAAAATTGTCCGCCAGAAACGTTACGTGTCCTCCCATTTCGCGCCGTAATGTTGAAAATTAATTGCTGCGCCTTTTCATTAATTAATCTTACATTATTAAATGTACGTGTCTGACAGATAATCTTATTTAATGCATAATGCGATGAATAATTAAACTTTAATTAGATTTCAACTCTTAAGTCAACTTGAAAAAATTGAGCTCTTAAATCATCATTGGAATTATTTTTCTATGAGAAATGGTGGCGATTACGCTGCTTTAAATAACATTTTTGAAAAAAATAGGTATGATTATGAAACGAGCTCTCCTTTTGAACACGGTAATCAATCACAACTTTACAGTACCTACAGTTTGAATGTTCCTTTTTATGCCACTAATAAAAATTTACAAAAATTGCAACCACTTTTTCAAATGCTGAGCTCTAAAATAAGGATTTAAAAACTAGCAGTACAGTAGATAAGCGTTTGATATGCACGCCTCATAAACCTTAGGTTAGTAGTCTAGGGTTAGATCATTAAAGCATAATGTCGCTCGCAGCGACAAAAAGGTGTATAGGATGTGCGCTAATAAATTGATGGATCTTGCCTCACTGCAAGATCCTAGGAAGTCACTTTTTTCAATAAATGTCATTCATTCATTTTTAATAATTTCATTCATTCTTTATTATTATCTTTCATTAAGAATTCTGTTTCATCAGTTAATCTATATTAATTTATATACGATTGTATATACGTATTTGTGTTATCCTGTGTTTAATTATGGTAACCTATTTTGATTATAATCTCACATTATTATTAACCATCATGAAACAAGGTTTACTGCAGATTTGTGATAATAATATGCGATATAATTTCGTGAAACTCAACAATTCGGCTTTTTGACATTACTTTAAAAATTATACATATTTGTTAATAATAATAGTTTCAAAATCCGTTGGAAAGTATTTTTATCTAGCATATTTATTCTGCATTGTTATTTTTTTACGAGAAATTTTTTTAAAGGATGCAAAACCTTTTACGGTGTACGTATTTCAAAATGTTCCATTTTCTGTGAACTAGATATTATTAGATATGTTATAATTAAATTTTCATTTTACATTTTTATTTTCCATTTTGTAATGTTTGCAATTTGGAACTACATTTTACTATTTAGTAGACAAAATTTTGCATGCTTTTAACATATATTCTTGCAATTTTCATATCATTGAAAAGAGAAAAAAAAAGTGGCTGGTATTGCTTGACATGTTTGACATTATTCATGTCTGATATCCCGTGTTCAAATGCCGTTCAAAATTTCAATATTTTTAAGATATACATATATTTATTCTATTATACCAATCTCTTACTAGAAATAGGATTAAATCATTGTTAAATTCTCATTTGAATTTTATATGCGTCTCATTGTGCATAAAACAGTATATAATGAATTTCGCGCTGATAAGGGGGATTGTTTTTTTTCTATAAAAAAGAAGCTATTTAATTTTTAGTTATATTACGTGTTCAAATGTAATATTTCAATCGCTTTCATATAATACAAAAGTTACATACCCCATATGCAAACAAAATAGTTTTAATCTCTCGAATTTCTAGGCATATATATATATAATGATCAAATTTATAAAGGTCTTTATTTTTATAAATACATAGATGCGTAAAAAGTTTTCATTTTAATTTTAATATTTTGTATCTTTTATACGTTAAAAGAACTCAAATATTTTCCTAGCACTATCGTTCCGTCTTTTACGAATTTATTGGTACACTCGTGAAAAACTCGATCTTTTGGCCTCGATAATGGTGTTCTCATTATTCTTCCCTTCTTGTCATAAACGTAAAAAAAAGAACTTTATCAGAGGTCTGACAGCGGACGAGGTCGCGTTTGAAACGGAAAGATTCTTTGACACAATTTCAAAAATATTTTCGGGCAACCGAGCGGGTCGCAGGTCATCGAATGCACCTTCATCTCGAGTGAAAAACGGGTCAAGAAAGACTAGCAAGTTAGATCAAAGGACACGAGCACAAAGCTAATATCTCGAATGCATATCATGCTCGTGCCTCCGGCAAGAGGCAACGTTTCCAGGAAATCGCTAACGGAAATTTCATCGTCACGAAATGTGAACAATATTCTCAGCAGAACTGGAATAAGAGCCTTCATATGCCAAAATGTGCGCGCACCTTGTCTTATATGTCTACGTGTGTTGTGTGTAATTAATTACACATTTCATAAATTCATAATCACGCACCGCCGAGAAGCGATCGCGGTAGGAAACCATGCATATTCTTGAACAATTAATCAATGGTAATTAGTGCTTCGGCTCTGTAGTTCCAAACTTTGACACCCGATATTACGACTTGAATTTCACATGGTAATTAGGAGGATCTGAAGGGGATTCTATCGTTGAAGTTTAAGTTACAATTTATCGACCAAAAACCTTCGCCTTTGAAAAATATTTAATTTTTCTATATTTCCAACAATATACATATATTAATTATCATTTATATTGTTTTAAGCAGAGAGTAACAAGTTGGAACAGGTTGTTATATGCTTTCGATATATTTTGCACTCCTTCCATATCTCTACACCGATTCCGTTCTCGTACCCTTTCTATATTTTATCGTGGAAGTTGGCGCTACTCCAAACTTCAACTTGCACATTTGAACTTTTTACATTTGGTACCCTTTTTATAAATTTCGTGGCATTTTAGCCTGGATGTCAAGCTCCAAAGCTATCATTTTCCTCTACTTTTATCCGTCTGGAATAACGCGACGAGGCCGCGAATGCGCGCGATCGTTAACGGCATAGTCTGTCAACAAAGGTCGCCGACCAGGCGGCTCCTCCTCATGAGCATCTTCTAACGAATTCACCCCGCCGATTACACCATCGCTCGCGGTAAGCGTCGCCTCTGAAAAATAGACGTTAAATCAAAGCAGTCGTTACGAGGTCGAACGAGGTTTAACGGTTGCCCGCTCAAAGCCTCGACGCCGCGTCGCGTCGTTGGGATTCTCTCGTTAAGAGGCTTTCCGCTGGACTTTAACCACCCTCGCGCCACGATCGGCCCCTGCACAAACATTTGTACGCGTGGGATATAGATTTTTTACTCGGTATCTTCTTTTATGACGGCAAAATAGATGACGGTCTTGCGGGAATCCGCGTGACATGGACGGATAACCATCTCGCGCGCTCCTCCTCCGCTTCTCTCTAACCATCGGGAAAAATAAAATTATTCCGACAAGATGACGCATCCAATGTAACGTAAGCCATAAGCGCCATGCATGACCGACAACATTCCGTAAGTTTTCATGGATGAAGAGTGATGTATACGGTGGAAAGTACTTTTTAGCCCTGTTTTAGCCGGCAGGTATCTTCAGCGCAGCGAAACGTTTGCACGCTAGGGTCAATAATAGGCAAAATAGCGCGGATACGAAAATGACGTAGAAAAAAAATCTTTTACGTCCGTAATACTTGTTTCCATTTCAAATGATAACAATGCACAAATAGTGTATGAAATTTGGTGTGTATTATAAGTTATACTTTATAATTGACAACAACGTGGATCAATGTGCGAATACACGTGTAATATTAAATGTATATTATTAAAATTAATAAAATGTGCAAGTATATAGCGTGTGCGCAAGTATACTATATGTATCATGTTGCAATATTTTTAATACTAAACAATTTTACTTAAATAATGTAATAAATATTTATTTTGAATGTAACATTCATTTTACTGCAATTATAATTTAATATTTCGTTTTGTTAAATGTTTTTTAATAAATAAATAAAAATAAAAATTTTGCAATATCAGAAATTTGGAAAATTTTATATTCTTTATAATTGCATCGTTAAAATTAGTACTCGTCAATATCTGGAATAATTGTTGTATCTGGTTTCTTCCAAAAATATGTTAATAATGTATTAATAATTGTTTGTGTAAGTTAATTGAATTTTAAAACGTTCCAGTCAATCAAACATTGATTTGGATTAATTTCTCAAAAGGAAAATTATTGTTTTTTTTTAAATTTTATGTATACTCTTACAGCATTTGGGCAGATTCTGTATTTATAAATCTTTTAAATTGTTTTGAAATGCCGTATTATAAATACGTTTGATTTACGGGTTTATTTACATGCTGCTACGAAGGTCATTAATTAAAGGTCTTTTAATAATTAAATTAAATTTTATAGCTGCAGGCAGCATTTTAAATTTTAAAAGTGAAATATGAAACTGGGTGTTTGACTCATATTCGTGAGCAGGCGAGCTCATATTGTAAGGAAGTTCGACTTCATAAAGACCGTCGTGATTTAATGCCAATTTCTCGGTGCATCTAACGGTGGTTACCTCAGATAGTCGATAACTTTCGGTCCCCAAAAACTTGTTTTAATCCGTGATAAGGAACTGAATTCGTTACATCTCATAGAAAAATGTTGATGATGAATGAGATATATATACTCGTATATAATTATTGTTTTCAATCGTCGCAAATAATGTCGTAAAATATCTACGTATAATTCCGATATTGCTGATCGACTCAACCTATCCGTCTGTGAAAGGATACAGATAAATTAAGCTAAAGCTTAATAAATGAGAATAAAGTTTAAAACAGTAAACATAGTGGAAAATGCTTAAAAAGATGAAAATGGACAACGATCCTTGCGTTCAAAGTATCAAAATAATTGTGTAATTATATATTTATGCATCCATAAATTTACTTCATGTACCAATTACTGAATTAATTAATAATTTCTTGCATTAATTATGTTATTTACTCGATTAAATTGACATTAAATAAGGCAAATTTAATTCATTCTAATAGTTTTTCTTTTATAGCGTATACTTTGATATTTATTCAGTAAGGTTACTACTACGTGTAACTCTTGTATGAACCTCTTTTCCGTATACTTTTATTTATCAGATTTGCCAGATAATCGAAAGTTTGATGGTGAAAATAGTAGTTAATAATTAATTTGTTTCAGAATATCCAACAGCAGTGACGGCGGAAATAATCGACATTAACATGAACTCGTTGGATGGTACGACGGGAAAGCCATTAGATGTCGATCTGCCACCAACTTTGCCGATGACCTTCGGCACGGAAAATTCAACATCGGTTTCGGCGCAATCAGGGTCTACAGCTCTGATGCCCTGTGTTGTCCACAATCTAGGAGAGGGCACGGTAAGGGCTTGTTGAAACATGTATTCCGTTGATTGATGCATGTGAATTTGGTATGCAATTAAATTGATGTGAATAATACTTCATTATTCTGTAATGGTCAATGAAATAAAATATATTATATATACACATACGCGCGCGCGCGCGCGCAAGGACTTTTTAAAATATTATTTTTTAAAAAGGGGTCAATTATATTATATATATATATGTATCAATTTTATATGTATGTATATACATATACATATATATATGAAATGTAATTATTTAATCAAATTAAATATTTACATGGTTCGTTTTTTTGTAAAAATAAGAATTTTTTTAAATTTTCATTTCGTTAATGCTGCATATGCTAATCGAACGATTAATAGTTTTCGGATAGATAGTGCATAACCATATGGCCACCAATATTCTGTAATTAGCACAAACGAGCTTTCTCTGTAACTGGTATTATCATCGCAGAGCTATATTCATTAATTAGACCCGATTTTGTGATAATCAGTGTCATCATACGATAGAAAATCGAATTTTCGTTTAAAACGTGAATAATATGAGTGTGTGACGTTAATTAATGAAAATAAATGAAATACCGCGTATGTTAACTAGTAGCATTTAATTTGATAATTTTACTGACGATAGAAATGAATTCATGGCAAATTAAATATATTAGCAGGAAGAACATTTTATTGATGTGAATTATAATTTGCTTGAACAGTAGGTTCTAATGTTCTCGCTTTTCACTTTTTCACTTTACGTGAAAATATTGCCAATCGTCACGTCTACGATGGAACAGTTGGTGTGATATCAGTAGCCAAGCGTCGTTCGACGATATCGTTGTAAAGTCGTGGCGACATAGAATCACAATTGGGTCAATAGTGATGCAGGGGTAAATTCAACATCGATGTTTGGACGAACATTATTCTCGTCTGCTATGTGCTCCACGTCAGGCTGATATAAATCTCTTGATATTTTTTTCCCCTGAAAGTTCTTAACGTCGTGTAATTAGTGAAAGAATGCAAGTCTGCTGTCAACGATATCAAAATTCCGTAAACTCTTTAAATAAAATCCATCCGATAGATTGCGGCGCTGCGCGCCATTGCACGTTCCTTTCTTAGTTGATCTCGAGACAAAGTAGCGTTACGTTTATTTGCACCTTAATTAGGTATGCAGGACGAGGCGGAGCGACGGCAACGTCCTTGCAATTGTACAAAGTAAAAGCATTAGTGTCATCTAATTTCGGCACGACAAGATAACAGCGGGAATAAACAAGATTTCGTCGGTCCGGGAAATTTTCAACTTCACCGCTCCTTTTCACGAATCTTAAAGTAAAATGACAATTTTCTTTAGAATCGATAAGAATGATTTGTATAGCGAACAATCAACTTGTGGTGAGATAGTTTACAGAACATTAAATATATGTTTTCTTGTGTGCTGAAATGACGTATATATACACGTTCTGTTCTATTTTTTTATTCCTTTATACTTTATTTATATTGTATTTCAACCACATTTAATTATCTTTCTAATGGTACATAATACTTAAAGTTTCTCGCTAACAGCAATTTTAAAAAGCATACACTATGTACCTATTTGTTATTATATTATTCCCGTAGAACGGGAATAATATAAAATTCCCATTCTGCGGGCATAAAAATGCGTAGTAATTTTGAATATAAAAAATATAGAAATAAATAAAATAAAATATAACATTAGAAAATATTAAAGCATGGCATTAATTATACATCTTACACGATTTTAATATATTTTATTTTAATATATGTATAAAATGTAATGTTTACTGACTATGTTAATTGATTTTAACTGCTTTCACGAGTTTATTTCTTCGTAATATTATTGATACAAATTAAAGAATGTAATAAAAATACTATTCAAGTTGCATTTAATATTAAATGTATTTATTTGAAATATGTATTTCTCACGCACAAATTACGTATTGTATAATTCATCATGTTAGATAGCACTTTATATCTAAATCGAGTCGCTTATTTGGAAAGTTGTGTAAGTCCAGTTTTGAAACACCATGAATTTCAATGAGACACGAATATGAACCGACATGTCGATCATAGCCGAGTTTTCGGAACTGAAGTTATACTATCTGCGAAATGGATTGATATTCGGGATGTCGATTCACCATTAGATAACGTGCTGATATGCCTGCACATTATACGAGATTATACTAAAGAGAGATTATAATAAAACAACTGGTATGCATTTAGAACAATTTAACGTAGGACGCGCATAACACCCTCGCCGTATAAAATTCCGCAATGTAATCTCGCTTCAGAAGAACGCAATTCGTGGCGAGAGAATTAATGCGGCGATTACAAGTTTAAAGCGCTGTTTAATTAATCCGATGTTTTCACAACTGCATTCGCGGTTTCTTACGCGCGACGTCGCGACTTTACGATGTACCTACGTAGCAACCGCTCGAGAACTCTACCGGTTTGTGGTTAACGTTGTTATCAAGTTTGTTTTCTTTGTTTACATGATAACTTTACTCGCGCGCGCGCGTATCAACGCCGCACAAGTTTTTCTCGCGGAAAGCGACGCGACGCCGCGCGGATTTACGTGTCTCAGCTCGTGCACAGTGTCCGGAAAAATGGAAAAATCGCCGCGTCCGGTGAACGTGCGAATAATCGGGACCGTCTATTAAAATACTAAAAGCACCGACATTGTTTCAGTGGATGGATGTCAGCGTATCCCGTCATAACTTAATACAACTGACATTTGCCCGCCGCAATGTTGCGCTGATTTAACGACGCAAACACGAAGCAATACAATCAAATAGAGTTTAATGAACTGTTTAATGAACCTATTGCTTGTTCAACTTCATTTACCACTACACACGCGCGCGTCAAAGTTGGGTAACACGACGTAGAGTATTAATTATAAACTATACATATAGTAAGTAATCGACAATTCGATCTATAAAATCGATCTATAAAAATAACAATGACATCTTGCAGCTCAAAAATTTCAATTATTAAAACACAATAAGAGAACAATTAATATTACACCTCTCTTTTGAACCTCTACTCTATTCAAAATATGTCCGATTAAAAAGAAAAATTATTTCATTTTATTACTACACTTTTTTATCTTTTTTGTACATAATTTATCGTGCTGGAAAATGGACATTTTAAAATATCATAATTACCAAATATATAATTACCGTTTAACGATATTTTTATGCTTGAAATTTATTTCACGATCTTTTCTCATTTTTTCTCATAGTTCTACGGATTTAATAAGATCCCCGATTTTCTAGAAGGATGCTTTAAAAAATGGTGTCGCGCGGAAGAATGTAATCCACTTTCGTGTACGACGTTTGACCATTTCCAGAATCTCAAGAATTTAATTAATTAATTTGCAGTGTCCTCGCGGTTGGATCTTATTAGAAATAGTTCCTTTTGCTTTCTGGGGGAAGATGTAGTTACACCTAGGCGCAAATTGCCGCGCGACCGAAATTCCAAACTGCAATAATGCATTAACGAAACGATAAATTTAAAGCGTTATTTAATTAATTCGATATTCGCGCCATTCTGGTCGCCGTTACGTTACATAGGTGACGAAGCTGTTACACGAATAACGTGAAAAATGACGCATAAATATTTCTTTGCTCCTCTAATTCGAGATGTTCTCGGTATGAGAGAAGTTCTTCGGAGCTCACGTCGAGGAGATATCGAAGAAAAATACACCAGAGTGTTTCATAAGTAAAGACAAATAATGTCAGAACTGTGTTTACATACTATCAAAATTTCTGACGTGAAAGTGGTAAAAGTTCGAGGCGTGTTTATTGCAAAATGCAATTAAATAGATATATTGTTTTCCGTATTTTCTACGTATATTTGTTCTTACATTAATTATTAAGAATGTGTAAATCAAGACCTGAACATCTTGTGACAACTTTAGCAATGGATTCTCTCTTCTTGATACGACTTTACTTTTAAAGATGGAAAAACGCTGCTACACATCCACGTAAAAGCTCGCGTACCTTCGCGTGGCATACTGTCGAACAACCTTGACGGGCGACCGCTATAATTCTGGAACTGATGTGAAAAGTAAGAAATTAAATGAAAGCGTAACTAGTGCTTCCGCAAGACAAGACAATTCAATATTTTTTGTAATCTCGTTTTGTTCTTGAAAAATCTCGAATTGTAACTTCTTGTCCCATGTCTTGCTCCGATTCGTGATATGAACAATATTGTCTTGAGTCCGCTTTTTTATCTTGAGAAATCTTGTTCTTGATGACAATTTTCCTACATACCTATATTTTTCGAGAGTAGGGTAAGTTATTGTACATGCACTGTGAAAAAGATGCTTGGCATTTGTTTTTAAATGGTTTAATAAGAATTTTGTTAAAACATTCTACATATTAGAGTAAAGTTATTAATCATTTTTAATATTTCTACGCATGATCTTTTCAGTGAGTCAAGATCAAGAATGCTCGAAATCTTTAGCAAAAGATCTTGTTCAGACTTGATTTCTTGACTTGTCACTCTTGATATTGAGCTTGATTGTTTTATCATGGATCAAATCTTGATATTGTCTTGATTTTCAAGACAAGATCAAGATTTTCTTACATTTTGCGGAAGCACTAAGCGTAACATACGTATGTCAAAGGACGAAGATTGAAACATATTTATTTATTGCTAGATATCGGCACGTAAGTATAAAAATCGGATATAAATAGCGAGGCGCGTGTTGTCCGAAAAAAAAGAGGTGATTGGAATCGTTCAGCAGCGGCACCTCGTTTGTCAGTTATGCGGCCATTCGCTATCGCGTTCTCGTTGTTCCTCGGGCGATGTTCCGGAAGTTATTACGGAATTATTACGCCCTTCCCACGAGCGCTCGAGAATAATTGGCGCGTTATAGAGACAGAGGAGAGCAGGCGCGCGCGTGAGTCAAACGGACGCAGGTGGAAATCGATAGGGACAGCCTCGTCGAACGACTCGCTCGGATGTTATACCTACCCGGCCGTCGTTGTCCGATACTACGCGCGCATCGTTTCGCGAACATATAAGATTTCATCGCCGCAAACTGGAGCGAACGGGGCAACGCACCGAGGGAGCGCCCGGAGACGCCTACAAAGAGAGTCGAGAGACGAACCGTAATAATAAGGGTGCGCGCTTTTCCCATTTCATCGAATTGATATTTCAGAGAAAATTAGTTTCATGCGGTAAATTCACCGGTGATCGCGGCAGTGGCAGTTTACCGCTATATACATGTACGACTGTGCGAGAGCCCGTGCATACGTTTACAGTCACGCTGGACGTGAATTATGATACGGCGTATGGATAACAATGGAGATAATAAATGATCTATCGCGTCCAGGAAAGGATATTCCTGACGCAACTGAAACTTTCTTCTTTTAACCGAGTAATTGCTATACAATCATCGGTAAAATCATCCCGTCGAGTGAACAAAACTGTTTTGCGAGATATCTCATCGTTATTAAGTAACGATATTTTGTTATATTTATATGAATAAAGAAATTCATATGTAATTGAATGAATTAAAATTTCTCACGAAATATAAACGATAGAATTTCTAGAAGAATTTATAGGATTCAAATATATTATAGATAAATATGTAGGACATATTATAGATAAACTTCAAAGAGAGAGAGAGAGAGAGAGAGAGAGAGAGTTGTTTGAAATAAATCTAAAAGCTTCTTTTGGAGCTGTTTGACAATGTTATCAGGTGAATGCGATACGATATAAGCTGAACGTTCCATGCAATAAAACGTATATGAACGATGACGATGATAAGAGTACGACGGTCGTCGATGGATACTTCCAGCGGAGACATTTAAATCCGCGTTAACGTGAAATTCGGACGCATCGAATTCACCGTAAGTTGTAAGCTTGCATGGCTCGCTCGTACACACACTTGCCCGCTCGCGTCATTTTTTTTTCTGTTCGAGCGAACGGAAGTAACGATGTTACCATTCCGAGTGCTGGTAGGTTGCGGAAATACAATCACGGCTGAGCGAACTGGGTCGCACCGCCAACCTTTTTATCCGTAATTTACAGCAATATTTGGAATTCGTTCAAGAGAGATGAACGCCCCGGCATAAATCTAATTATAACGGGGTCGGCTAGATTGCGGAGCTCCGCAATCCGGAGGCGTCCCGATATGAAAATACACGGACACGGTTCCTCGGTCGTGTGTCGACGATCTTAATGAAGTGCGATTGCGTGTATTCTCCCGGCCGGATACAAAAGACGTCGAAAGATCGCCGGGACGATAAATCAAGCAGTAATTTATGAAATTTTGCGATTACAACCGCGTTGAAGCTGGATCTCGGGATAAATGGAAGGGGGTGGTAGTTTATGATTCATGCGATCGAAGATACACTAATTGTTTATCAGACTTTCTCGTGTACTGATTGGATGATACACGTCAAATGTAAGATAAATTATTAGTTCAAAATTTCATATTTTATCTCTTTTTTTATTAATATCTCAGTAGAGATTTATGTTGAACGGCGACTGCTATAAAAGACACATTAGTATCTTACATTACTAAATTGTAACTTTAGATATGTAAGTATGCTTTTTATTTTAAACACTAATATTGTTATTCACTTTGTATACGCGTCTTGAAATATTTGAGAAATTTTTATGTGCTTAGATATATTTTCTTCGTTGTATTCATTGCACTTGTAAAATAGCATTTTTTTTATTATAAAATATTTTTCTTCGTTTTATTTTCTTCGCTTCTTAAGTTTATTTTATTAAAAATAAGAAAACAAGAATATGAATAAGAGAATTAATTTTTCTCTAAAGGAAAAAAATTAAATAAGAAAGTTGTAGAAATTGGGAAATAAATAAGAAAATATCGAAATATGTAAAATAAACTTAAAGTTACAGCATTCCGGGTCATTCTGTATGCAAGAGGTGACCTATTTGACGTTACCATTTTGGGAAACGTTGAATATTGAATGGAAAGATATCTACTAGATTTTCAGGATTGCATAAGTTCAGTAGGCCAATGTACTTATAATAAAATGTGTGTCCTATTTCTTTCTTTATTAAAAAGTTATCAAGAATTATTAAAACTTGCCTTAATTTGAAAAGTTTAGGTCACTTCAAAAGTAAAAGTCAATTTTTTTAAAATAATTTTTAATTTTATGGAAGTTGTATGTACGTATACGCATTTGTCTTATTGTATGTACGTATATTAGAAATTAGATAATGTATTACATTAACAAACACTGTTTTTCTTAAACTGCACTTTTCAAAACAATGGCTTTGACAACTAAAAATATTTTTAATTAAATTGTTAATCAATTCGATATACAAATTTTTATATTAATATTTTATATGTTCTATTTGATAACATTTTATCGAAGAAATAATCAAATTTTTTATTCACACTAATCAAACTTTTTATAGTATATTAACAAGTTTGTCATTTTATGACATTGACAAATTTTAAGATTTTGTTTTGTGTAAATAACATACAACCATGAGCATAAAACTTGAGAGAAAAAAATTGAGTTTTGTATTTCAGATTATCATTCGAGATTAAATTGTCACTTTTTAATTTAAATATTTATAGTAACGCTGAATGATCAAGATTTCATGAGTAATGATTATTTTATCGTTAACGACATTTAATTATGCTTTCTAAAACTGCATATTATTTGGATTTATTATAAGTACCATTTTTTCTCTTTCTCACGGAGGTAAAAATAACATAATAATAGACAAATCTCATCGTCGTAGAATTGTAAGTAACACGCCCTGTAGAAATGCGCAGTCAACGACCTTAAATTACATTGTTCTTATCAGATCGAGTTTAATACAATTATCCAATCCACTAATGAGACAAGGGTATCACTCGCTTCTACTTTCCTGTGAATGAAAGTCGATGCATTTATAGTTTTGTTTCTCACCTGGTAAAAGGCCTTATGTATACGTATAACAAACTAACGGAAGACTTGTTATACATTCATTATTTTAGATAATTATTTTTGTAATGTACATAATAGCATCGTTTTCTATTTACTATTAAATTATAATAAATCGACGAATGAGATTACTTATTAATATTTATTGTTCATTTAGTTTAGTTTAGTATTAAACTTCAAAAATTGATGGGAAGAAGCAAATCGATCCTCTTGTACGTGAACACATCGCATAGCCGTTTATTATTCATACGAGTAAGCCGCGATTTTTGAGGCATTAGAAATTCATGGACGGAACAGCTGTATATTCACCTGGCCTATACCTAGCTACAATCATTGATCGCGTGTCAGGCGTCTGAAAACACGCGTATGCATTGTTCGGATCGCGATGTACAAAAGTTCTTCACTGTATAAATTCCATCAATTGATAAAACAATACATGCTATTTATATTTTCGTTGTGTTCGAAATATAATCCAATTTCAAATTAAAGATAAAGCTAGTTTAATTAAATTCAAAACCCTTACCGAGATTCTATTCTTCAATCTTAAGAGATTCAAAATAAATCATATAAAAATATTTAACTTTATATAAATATATAAAATAAATAATGATAATACAGATTAATATATTCATATTATTGTTGCATCTAATAATCATTTGACTGACTGGGAGTCGATGTGGAAAGAAGAGAAGATAGCACTAGGACTGAACTCTATGCATAGGTATCTTCTAAGCAGACAACGTTACAAATTAGCAGATAATCAATTAGTTCGAACTTCCGGTGTGCTTGAACAAACAAATGACAGAACCCGTAGCGCGGCTCGTAAAATTTTCGGTAATTAGAGGCTGCTGGAGGCGCAGGGCGGGGTCAGGACCAAACCTAACATCGTTTCTTCATGTGGACGCGTACTCCACCACGGATGGGATCGCGTGCAAAAAGAATGTAGCAAGTTTAATTTCACCGAGGGCGACAAAACCCGCCTGGAATCTGCATATAGATAGGGTCTTCCGTGTAATAGAGACGTAGGAACGAATCTCGTAGGATTCCAGAGTTTTTCTTCTAAAACTCGGCAGTTTCTCGACTTTCTCGGAATTCTGCGGCTCGCGTGAAGCGCATGTTCCGAGACACCGCACAGTTTCTTTCCAGATGCTACCCAGATCGAACGATATAGTTGTTACGCGCGAGATCATGCTTCTTATCACGAACAATAGACAGAGAATTTAATACGTTGTTATCATTTATAATTATCCGGTTGTTTAGCAATTCTATATGCCGCATTCGTAGAATTAATAATTATGAACGGAAAGGATACTTCCTTGGATACTCGGCTCAAATCGTTAAATGAAGTAGGTTAGTCGATTCATAATTCATGTATATTGTAATAAATTTATATATACAGCGAGAAAACAGCAGTAAAAGAAGTAAAATTAACACTTCAGTAGCCACTAGGCCATTAAGCATTCTAACTTATTCCAAAACTGTTTAAACACCTGGAAGCAATGTGAAACAGGGAAATGTACATGCGAGAAAAAGACTTTAATTTCGAAATCCGTTGCATAAGAAGTTTAGAAGCTACTTTGTAATTATTTCAATCTAATAATAGTCGCGAGTGACTGCTTATTATCGCGCACGCGTCCACGCGTCGCAAGGTCCGCGCGCGGAAGATTCAACAAAAAATCATCGAATCTGACGCCAGCAATTTGGCAGCTTCGATTCTTCACACTCGGTGGCAGCTTCGGTTCCTCGCATAGAGAGGTTTCCGTCATCGGAATCACACGCGATATCCCGACGATCTCGATTGGTAGCCGACCATAATGTCTGATCGGACGGCGCCAGAATCCGAGGAACCCGGTCGCGTCCCCCGTCGCTCTGAGACACATCGGCATATTTGGGCTATCATTAGCCACATCTGCCGCGCGGTTGCGAGAGGAGAGATATAAAAAGAGGCTGTAATTACCACCTTAAACGACGTATATTCCTTCATTCTTACGTCTCAGTCTTTGTTTCCGTGGCCGCGGGTTCATCGTATCATCGTTAAAATGATCCTCCGCGGCTGGCTCGGGTCGAAGGTGCCCATTTGGGGCCCGGGGCTTTAGGCGTGTTTCGACCATTTCTCCTGTGCGGATGTATTTTGTCTGGTTTTTCGAGGAAACGGAACACGAGGTAGATGTCACGCGCCCTTCGTCATTAATTTTTGGACGAAACAATCCAATTTCTCGATTTTAGACAGTTGTGTCGAATCAGTAAATACACGATACTCAACAGTATCAACGCTTATAAGTTTGTTACAAAATTTCCGACAAATACATTTATTATAATTATAATTTCAAGTAATTACATTTGATTTTGTTTATTTCTCCGAATATAAACATGTGCTAGTGGTAATTACATTCAATTTGTACAAAACTATTAAAATTGTTGCAAAGACTGACGGGTGGTAGCAGGTGCTAATGTTTTTGCCGTCGGAAAGACAAATGAGCGTTGCGACGGCCGGCGCGCATGCTTCGCGGAAGAAATCGCCGACGGTGATCTCGCGCGGCGAGTTCAATCGGCCGAGAACTTTTTAAAATCAATCAAGGACATCCGCGCGGTCGAGATCGCGATTAAGCGTCCTTATGGTAGTTCAAGGCTGAAGTGTCTCGGGCACAAGATGAAATCGGGGGAGGTAGTGGACCGACTTGCCCGCGGCTTCGTCGAAATCCGTGAACGGGTTTCGGTACATTGATCGAGAACGGGAGTCCGTTCGATAACTAGGAGGATCTTATCTTAGGGGGCTCCCAGTTTCGACGGTCGCCGTACCTCGAGCTCTTAAAGGATGTACCCTCGAGGGACGACCGTGCTTTGAGGGCGCCGCATCGCGCCAACCACGCCTTCTCCACCGTTATTTACCTCCGTCCTCTTCGCCCTTGCGATTTTATTGCCTTCTTCTCCCCCTTTTTCGACGTTGGTCCATCAAGCCCGGGAGCGATAGATACCTTCGGCATCAATAATGGTCGCAACTGGTCCGTCGATCTCGTCGACTATACGAGGAATTGCAATGTATACGGAAGATCTCCTTTTCACATCAAAAGAAAAAAAAAAGATTCACTATAATCGAAACTATAGTCGAATAATAACGAAGATGCAAACACAAATACACAAAACACACTTATATAATATGATAATGATAATAATTTTTTAAATACTGTGAAGTCTCGAATGTAATAATCATGACTTTATTTTGCTAAGTTAATTGCAAAAATTAAAATAAAGTATTACTGTACGTAGACGTTGTAATATAATAGTAAATGATCAATGACAAGATTATCTACATCGTTTCAGCAATAACTAGTTTTGTGCGTGTTTAGTGCTTATATATATATTTTTTTTTTTAAACTTAGATTTAGTTTCAGATTCGATAGCGAAATAACTGATGATTTATGAAAGCAATATCTGGAATTATGGATCAGATATATTTGCGCTATAATACACCATTATGAAATTTCGACGGATAAAGCATCAGCCAAATAGTCCTTGTATCGTTAGGCAGCACAATATACCTTGGCAACAATACCTACACTCAGAACCTAACTACTATTATGATACGGTAGAGAATAACGCGTTTAATACGTGTACCTCCGTGTTATCTGATTTCATAAACTGACGGTTAAACGGTGACTCGTTGTATATTTTCTGAAATTGCCAGTGGACAATGAGTAGCGTCTTTATGCATCCATTAACGATCATAAGTCGAGTAAACACAGGCGCTTGTAAGTGCCACCCGTCGTACCATGGTATTTACGATATTTTAGCGTCGAGCGTAATACCCGCGTTTAACTTTAACACATGTTTGAAGATGATTTCACCAAAATGATTTTGCCATCAACAAAATAAATCTCGTTAGAACGATCGTACTTATTTATTCTTTAATTTTTGCATCACGAGCGGCTTCTGGGAAACAGTTGCACGATCGATCTTCTGCTTTCTTAATTTTTTTCTCGATGACTAAAAGGACGAAGAATGCCCTCTTCGTAGTATCAAGGTCTTTAATAGCATCCAGCTCTAGATCAGATAAGTTCTAATAGCATTACGTCATCTAGATCGCCTCGGAGGCTATAAAGGATCATCGACATCCCTCCTGAACTTCCTTCATTCTTATTGCAATAACCTCGGTATCCGAAATTCTTGCGTAGGGCAGAGAGACGCTCACGGCTGAATAAACGATGAAGAAAAGAAACTTTGAACACAAAGTGAACACCCCCGTGAGGACGTAACTTCCAAGGATATAAATCTCCTGGGACAGTGATGCTCCTGCCCCCGGCAGGGAATTCGAGAAGAATTCATTCGGGGAGGCGCTACACGTTGAAGACGAAGAAGCCGTGTAGGATAGCGAATTCTTTCCGTAGCGACAACTAATAATTAAAAGTCGTTTGTTAGTAGCCGATTGTTTCTATCGACCAGTCAATTTTATAAAAGCCATTTTTTGAGCTACTGCGATTGATCAGATAATAATGCCTCGATCTCTTAATAAAATAAAATAATTGCAAAGTTTTATTAATTATGGAAAAATAATATTCACTCTGTTTTAGAAAATATGTCACTGCTACATAATAAATATGCATAAATATTGCAACTAAATATCAATTTCCAAAATTTTATTATAACGTCTAAGTTAAGAGTTTTTTTTTTAGCAAATTTAAACACTGAAGCAGATATTATTCTGTGTAAGCTACATAGAGTAGCTATTAAGGTATAGCTGTTTAAAAGACAGTACCTACCGGTTAGCTTTCCATTATGTCAAACGTTCGAAGTGAAGCACTTGGCAAATCAATAGCTTATAGAAAAAAGAAAGGGAACTTTAGTTGGTTATTCTTCATTATCACGGCAATGCTGTTCCATACGTAAAAATTGAGAGTAACGCCTAGCGGGAGAAGGATGAACGTTCACCAAAATGGCGATCATCTGTCTGCGCTGCACGCACTTGGTAGCACGAGTAATCACGCACATGTCTTGAAGCTAAAAGCTTCGTTGATACTTCACGGTACGTGGCACGTACGAATGAAAACACTTCACTTTGATGTGGATCGGAAATCAAAGGAAGTGAAATAATACAATTGTCATTACGTCACCTGTCACGAATTCGATGGACGCAATCGCGCGGTTGACGGGCGGGCTGACGCGCGATACATTCCACAGGGATTATTTTTCAAGGTCGTCAAGATGGCGGCTATCGACGCGCGTCTCGGCGCTAAAGAGGTCGCGGAGCCATCCCCCGATCAAAGTGACATTCGGGAACACGTTGGTCCCGTTGCGGATCGGAGCGCACGAGGCAGACAGGTGTAACGCGTAGCGGCAGTAGACACCAACTGATCTCACATAACAACGGCCGATAAAATTGTTGCGTTTCCACCAAAAATTATCCTCTTTTTTTCCCTCGCGGTATAAAAAGTACAAAATTGTGGTAATTTAGCCCCCACCAGAACGACGATGGCGACGGTGGCGGCGGCAGCGCTGCTCCGCTTGCTGCCCACGAGGAAAGGAGAGGCATCGGGGGCATGGGTGAAAGAGAGGGAGAACGAGAGAAGGAATTCCAGAAAGAAGAAGAAGGAGAGCGATAGCGCGAGACGAAGAGAGAACCGCAAAGGGAATGAGGAGAGAAAGAGAGGAAGAGAGGAGGGGCTGGCAGAGGGACGGACGCGAAAAGGGGGCCTTTCGCCTGTGAATACACCGCACTAACAACGCGGGACAATTATGGTTCAATATAGCCGACGTTAATAGCAATAGCGGCTGCTTCGCACGCTCGGCATTCTTCGTGTTCCGGCTTCTATTTCTCTCGTAGGGAAAAAAAGAACGCGAGTTGCACGGAATTCGCGATCGATGCATCGCCGAACGCGATGACGCGCTGAACCACATGTGTGACAAGCTATCATTTATCAAATAATAATAACGACGTTGAAGAAAAACAAACGCATCTGCGGAAAATCATTTCCGTACATTACAATTTAATGTGAACGATTAGAAGTACTATAACAAACACCCATTTAATTCTTTTTCAATTTCCAATCTTAAGAGAACTATCGATTCGATATCGTCTAAACAAACTATATTGTCTCGTTAAATTTTGTATCTCTTACTGAGAAACATACCTCGAATTCGGTGCGATCCATCGATAGCAGTTGTGACCAGTTCAAAATTCAAAATTCGAAATCGGATGCGACCGGCGCGGAGAAGACTCCTCGAACCGCTCTGTATTTCGCGGGCACTGTTACTCCTGACTCGCGTCGCCGTTCGTGTGAACCCGGCCGATGCTTTAAGCCATCGAGAAGGGGCATACTATGAAATTAGTATAATCACGATCAAAATTACTCGCGCCGGGTAACGCTGAACCACCAACCGCCGCTCAAATAACCCGCCCCGTCGTCGCCAATCGGGACTCGCGAGTCGGCGGCCATCTTGCGCGGTGCTGCATGCGCGTCGGAAGCCACGAATTACCGCAAAAGTGGATAATTTCTGCTTGCGGGGTGCGCGCCAGGCCGTCCACTGTGTACCGCTCTGCCATGCCCGATCCAGTTTCGAAACCTTCATACGGAAGAACTTTGATAGAGTCTAGCGAACGAGAAGAATCGATCCCTATGAATAACCTCGATAAATTAACAACTGCACGAAATAGCTACGCTCTATGTCATTTTCTTAGGGAGTGATTACGATAGAAGAAGAAAAGAAGCGGGGGGCTTGCTTGAATGCTCGAGGGAATTGCACGCAGGGGGAGAAAAGAACGAACAAACATAGGGGTTTGTTGGAAGAAGTAATAGATAGGGGAGATAAACATATTAAACTTATTGCAGAATTGCAGGACACAAAAACAGCAAGTAGCAAAGAATAAGAATACGAAAAAGCGTATGTAAGAAGATGGAGAAAATAGATGGAAATTTGATATAATAATAGACAAAATTTATTATTCTCTAAATAAATCGTGCAATTAACAATGAGTTACTAACTTCCATTAATTTATTAATTATAATATAAAATTTTTTAAATTATCAATGTTATATTATTTGCATTTGTAAAAATCATAACTTGCGCAGTTACGTACTTAGCAAGCATTAAGATTTAGATTAAGATTAAGATTCTACTGTGTTTTAATAGAAAGAAACTATTTTTCAGAAAATTACATGTCGTAACGAAAGGTATGTTTACTTCTTTAGCATTTACAGATATATTATTTATCACAGTTGTCAGACGTCATACAATCAAGTTTGTTGTCATACACACATAAACCAAATAGTATACCAATCAACATTAAGGGACGGCGCGCCACAAGTACTCGCAGTACTTTCTGTCATAGGATGCCACCGGCAATAAATTCCATCGTTTTCTTCGCGCACGTCATTCATCATTGTAGTTACTTCGCTTAGGTGTGTATACATATATACGCATACACACGCATTACTTCTCTCCTGATGACCGCGAAGAAACATCTCACACGACCCGAATCCGCAGATCGCGCTCGCAATGTCGCTCACCCGGTTTTACCGCCGCAAGGCCTTCGGCTCCCGTTCGCAGCAGTACCGCAGCACCGTGTAATTAGTAAGAGCGAAATGTTTAGGCTGCTCTCATCCGTCGCCGAAGAAACGCCCCTTCATATGCAGGACATAGTACATATACCAGCGGTACGAGAGGAAGAGGAAATGGGATTTAGTATCTTGGAAGATCATAATTTAAGTAATGATGTTTTTTGTTCTGCGCATAAATTTTGAAGTATGAAAAATTAATAGCTGTCGTCAAACATCGTTTCACAAAGTTATAAAATTACAATAGAAGATAGAAAGTTACGTTAATCGATTTCGGTGATTCTTGACAATATAGGTAATAAAAAAGTATTTTAATACTAGGTTTAATGGCGAAATGTTAATAATAAAATTCCTGTTCTCTAAAATCAACTGAATTTTAATAGCTCAGACAATTTGTCGCGTTGCTGTTAACCACGTGCATAGACGACTTTCTCCGCGAGCAGACAAACTTCAAGTCCCATTCAGCATCAGTGACTGGGCGGTAGACCGGCCTCATCATAATCTAATTAGTGACATCTGATAAATTGTTCTTATGTCCCTGTACACGCGCAATTACACCGGTGTGCAGAGAGCTTAATGCGACCCAGCCAGCCGGGGCCTGAAAGGCGCCACGTTACATTTCGTTACGTTGCGTTACGTTGCCCACTGATTATAGTTCGTTAATTATCGGTGGCCGCGGCCAGCCGAAATTAGAGGATTCGAAGTCGCCACTCTCGTTCACGCGTATTAAGCCGGAGTGAGAATAAGAGCACGAAGGTTGAATCTTTCTTCGCATTGCGTACCAAAAGAAAAATATCAATCGATTCCGATATAGTTTCCCCTTGCGACGGTAAAAGGGGTAGTTGATACAGATCTTACGCTTTGTGATCAGTTATGCGATTAAACCTCACGACGCTTCAATTGATGAAACAATAAAATAACGACGTAGTCGTAAACTGCTGCAATGTATACAACAAATAATGTTGCTGAAATATAAAACATATAAAAAAAATACAGAAAGAAACTAAGACTATTAAAATACATTCGATCCAAGATCTGTTACATTATTATATTTCCTCTCTCTCCTATACCTTTTACTTACAAAGACTACTTTATCCTACAAAAGACTCTTGCTCACCCCATCGAGATCTGCATTGCAAAGGAGAAGAAGCGAAGAAGAAAGAACGCGGCGGACTGAAAGAAGGGCGTAGTGCGGGAGATTCCTGCCAGTCCTTCCGCCGTTTTTCGAGGCGTATCCTATCTGCTACACCCGGGGCACGAATACGAATTAGGACCAAGTCGCAGCGGGATCTGGGCCTGGCCGATTTCGTGTATACTGGCGCCTTGGGCAACGGTAAGTTGCTGCAGTGGGTCTAGCCACTGCTCTGCCCTCTGTAATTATATCGTGTACAGCCCACCGCCGCTTTACTCTTTCTTCGAGAGCGTTATTCCTCTTCCTTCGCTCCCCGTACATTTCTGTTCCTCGGCGGATACCTCGTGTTGTTCAAACGCGCGTCTCGCCGGCCGTGGTCCTGCCGGGGGCGAAGGTTGCGCTCGAGCAGCCGTCTTCAAGTACCTCCCTTGCCATCTCCCGCAAGTCCTTGCCTCTGACTCTGATACGTCGATTTTCTTTCAATAACTAATTATTCCCTGTATCCGGCATTGACAGTCAAATGTATAATTTTAAAAAATGATTTAGGAATACAAAGATATGCTAAAAATCTTCTATTTTTATTTAACAGAGTAAAAATCATGTTATATAGTATATTATTTTTATACAACTATACGAGATTATAATTATTACTTTTAATTGAGAGAATCATTAAAATATAAGTAGCAGTCGTAAATTATTTTTATAAGAGCTTCAACATGACAAGAACTGCAGCCCCGCTATTGATTGCATTAGACGATAAGTCGTCGCGCGTCGAACCTTTTACTATGACACTCCTGAAGCATGACTATCAAGTTATCGTTATTGCTGTCTTATCGTCGCATCGAGATTAACTTTACGCGGCACGTAATTAGCACGGAGAAATTATTACAAGTAGCGCGCGCCCTTGATTTACGGGACAGAGGGGTGTACTCAGCTCCGCGAGGCGCTTTTCTGATCTCGAGATTTCGCAATCTTGTATCTACCGCATTACGCAAAATCGTGCGAGCAATTATCTCACGCACACGCGCGCGCGTACGCGACGCGCACCCTCCATTCATTGCGCCCGGCATCGTCACGACCGATATTCAACACTGGCGCATCATCTGCATCTCGGTCGCCCGGAGCGGTCGGTGCCCCGTTGTGGATATTCGAGAGAGGGATAATTGGTTCGGGAGCGCCATTTCGTTCGCGCGATCACCCTGATATGTATCTCGATACGCATCTAGCAAAGTCGCTCGGTGGCGGCGGCGGCAGCGGCGGCGGCGCGATGGCGATTCCACGAGACGATTTAATATTCGTGAAAAAACGCGCCGGGCGCCTGCTGACGGACGATAGATACGCAACCCCCCTCAGGTGTCCTCATCTTCGTTTTTCTATCGGCTTATTTATTCTGTAAATTATCGAGACGGCCATCTGCGTATGTCATGCCATCGTGTATAATCACGGAGACGAGAAGAAAAAGGATGACTGGGTCATTGCGCTGTGCGGACTTGCATCAAGTTTATCTTTTGCTCTATTTCTTTCTGCTGTTGTATAAACGGCTGATTATTGTTATTTTCACGATTCGCAAATAAAAGCGTACAATATCTGAGATAATTTTATTGCGTAAACTCAATATTCATGTGTAAAGCGGAGATATGTCACAGTTTATAGGATATAACAAAATAGATATAAGTCACGATACATTATCGATATTCGATTAAAGTTATTTATATTATAAAATGGAAGATTGTCTCTTCTACTTATATAGTAGTGCACAACGAACGGATATGGTTGTTTATAGGCAGTAAATTTAGTATGTAAAACCGTTTGATTCTTTTTTTCATTTTAAAACATGAGAAAAGTTTCTCGCGAAGTCCATGTAAATGTCAATGACGCTAGTCCGACGCGACAAGTCCGACGTGTCAAGCATGGCTCGATTTATAACGAGAGTCCACGGCAGCCTTGATAAATTGCTGTAATCTCAGTTAAACGCTATGACTCATATCATAGATATAATCGGTGAATGCCAGCACGGGTATACGTGGCGATTTGCGTACAATACTTATGTATCGATAAGATGTAAAAATGTGAATATTGTCGCTTGCAACAGTAATTATTAATGGATTGCTATAAAAATATATGTACTCTTATAAATATACTCTTGATTCTAGCATTAAACTGCATGCCAAAAAATTCTACTTTCTACAAAAGTATTTACAGCGTAAATAGTTCAGTGAGCCGATTTCTTTATGCTTAAATTAAAAAAAGTCTAATTTTTAAATCTAAACTTCGAGATAAATTTTAATTTCTTGAAATTAAAAAAAAAGTACGTCAAAATGCATATTGATTTCAATCATCTTGATTTAAGATTTTTGAAATTTTTCAATTTTCTTCATAAATAATACATGGATCAGAGAGGAGAGAAAGATTTGAGATATAATTAATAAATGACAATGTATGTAAACAACATATGCATACATGCATACTTGTGCAGGCTACTACACTATCTTGGTTCTCCATTTACATTTGCTAGTACAAAGATTTATGTTTTATTAGATTATGTTTTATTACGCATGCTTAAGATGCCGCGTGCAGACGCGTTGCTCCATAACGTACCTACATAATCGTTTCACTAATAAACCAACGCTATTCGAGACACTTGATAAAAGATAACGCGCGATGTCTGCCAACGCCGTGAAATATTGCCAGTTAACACGAAACTAACGACGGATTAAAGAATTAACGGGGATCTCTTGTCCACAATCTTGCCATGAATCTGACGTCGATTTATTTTCCTCTTGGTTTTCTTTTACATTTTTTTTATCTAGATATTTTTTCGCACATATCAGAATCTGTGCAAACGGCTTGCGGCCTATACTCTTACAAGTTCCTTAATTAGTCGTAATTTGGCGGGAAACGTTTCCTCGGCTCATAGATTTTTATTTTCTTGCACGTGTACGGAAGGTGGTGATCCTCCCTGCGGCGTCATTATTTATGTATACATATGGGATATTTTTAAATACATCGTCCCTTCAGACAGTAGGTAATTAATTAATTGACCGTTTACTAATTATATGATTAAATGGTTATTCGCGTTACATCACGCAAATGCAATACTTGAGACCTCAATGATGAAACAATTACATCAACCTAATTTAATGTCGCTATATTATAATTACACATTATTTAATTAAACAGTTATGCGACAATATTTGCGTATATTTTATCTACGCGGAAATTTCTGCTAATTTAATTACAGATAGACTATACGTATCATTAAACAAATATGTCGAACGATTAACAATTTACACATCTAACTATACATCTATTATTCGAAAATGTCAAACAACTGACAATCATGATTATTATTGTCCTACATCATCTTTTAAGTCTACGTCTATTGAAAAGTTTCACAATCGAAAGCCGGAGAGTTTCACAATCAAAAGGTTTTCTATATAAATCGAAGAGCACAGAAAAATTTCTGTTTCACACTTTCAAGCTGTACTCTGTCTTCTCACACAGCTGACATCGTTTCTTTACACGTAAAAGTAGACTATATCGAGAGCACCGACTTATGAAGGATCGTAAATGTCACCATATTGAGAGTGACTCGCTCAGAAGACAGCCCATGATCATCGGTTCGATATAATATGCAAGCACATGACGCCTGTCATGTCGAGCGGCGCGTTTTCGATCCGAGTTCGCGTGTATGCAGATCGACCGATCATGAGTGTTAAAACCGAGCGTGATACCGCTTTTTTGCTGGTTAACCAACGACGTTATTGGTACCAGGTCGCATGTCCGTTTGCGTGTTGCTTTCTGAGAACTGAGAGCTTCGGTTAGTCCTTATCGGTAAAAACTCATCATCAGAAATTAAGCAACACTTTAATCATGGAGATATAGGGATTGCGGGATAGTTTTTAAATAATAACGATAATAACGCACGCTCGCGGTGATAAACCTGATCGTATAATTTATTTAAGCTCCCCTAAAAATCAATTTGCCTGTTATGTAGACGGTCCGTAGAGCATACACATTTATACCTATCTATTTACTATATCTATTAAATATTCTGACATGTAATATTGTCATTAGAGCTAAAACGTATGACAGAACACAATGTTAACCATATGTCAAAACGCCTCTTTTTTTTTCTGTTCCCAAACAACATCCACTGACATCAATATCTGTCTCGTAACTGTTGTTCACGTTTTGCAATCGGACGATAATTTATTGGTACTTATCCTCCGACTCCCTGGAAAGACCCTCTTGATTGCGACGAGGCCGGGAAGGTGCGAATGGTAATCCACTTTATTCGTCACACCTCGCAAGCTAACCCGGGCATTGATTTCGCATTAGTACGACCGACACATCGTGCCCGTTCCGTTTCCTCCTTCTCCTCTTCACCGATGCCCCGATGCCGATGTGTATATACATAACGCGCGAGTGTATGTATGTACGCGTTCACGTGCCCTCGCCGCGACTCCATTCGTTCAAAGGGAGCGAAGGTTGACGCGGCCGGGCTGCAGCACGCAACATCGAGGGCAACGGCGACCGCAATATTAGATTAATGGCGGATGTACTTCACTTTCGGAGAGCGTCAATCTCTCTCTCTCTCTCCGCCCATCATGGAGTTTCCGACGACATTAAGCTCTTCGAATGGCGTCAACTAGCTTTATGGATTTTACCCATCAATCTCGAATTCGATAAATTATTATTGACAATTATGTATGACTAGAATCCAGAACACTCTCGTGAGAGAACTTTCAGCGTTGGAGCGAACATTGGTGATACAGCGAATCGATAGTGCAAACCCTTGACATAAATCGCATTTATGTACCGCGATGTTAGAAAAACGACCGATGCAAACGTCCTCGGAAATGACGATCAATCGATTTCTATAGATACTTAAACTGGATCAATTTATTCCTTTATACATTGAAAAAAAATTCTAGTTAAAAACGGACGATCAGAAAAATCTTATAGGCGCGATCAAATTCTGATTATTATAAGTTAAAAAATATTGAGTTCTATTATAATAACCAGAATTTCTATTACAATAACGAGAATATTTGATCACGCCTACAAGATTTTCTGATTCCTCCGTTTTTAACCAGAATTGTTTTTCAGTGTAATGAAAATATGAAAGAATGTTAACGATGTATGTACTTATCGGCTGTACGAATGAAAAATCGGAAATATATTCACTGTTTATCATCTATTTATATCGCCTAAATAAAAAGGGGAAAGACTGTTATTTCTCTTATCTAATTAAACATAAATCTCAGTGATGTTCGCAGGTAGTCGAACCCCATAAATATTAACCGATTTATTGGCGCTGCCGAATACAATTAACTGTTCGAAAAATATCGAAAGGCATAAATCAGACTTGCGCCTCTATCCACGCGTATCGTATCCTCGTATGTAAATCTCCGCGTCGGGTATCTGAACCAGTTTCCATCTCTGATCGATGCGGGATCGCAACCGCGATACCGGGCAAATCGTCGGGCCAGATCGCCGCGGCGTGACAGCGACGACGAAGTCGCGCGGCGACGTAAACATGGAGAAAAAACGACTCAAAGAGTTATAACCGAGTCGATGTAACGGGGAGGAAGGAACCCGGCGTCTCTCCGGTTGAACAAGCGGCAGCGACAGCGATGGCCTCGAGGGTCGAACGTGGCGGAATGGGGAGATCCCCGACTACGATCGCGCGATAAGATGCAGCGGCGTTGTCGGTTGACAAAGGGTCGTAGGAACGCCTACTCAGATCGGACGCACAACCGCTTGCGGGGGCGTCCATATTAAAATCGGCCACCCGTCTCCTCCCTTCATCCCTGTTGCCCTTACCGTCATGCCCCGCCATCGGGACCCTCCGTCCCGTGATCTTGTTTATTGCCCGCAACGTACATGCCGGTTGCCAGAAAACGCGACGATCCTTTTCTAACGCGTCTTATTGCAACTGGTTTGAAGTCTGCACGAAGAAAAATGTTTTGCATTATGAACCAAAAGTTTTGCTGATATATACCCAAGAAAATTATTTAGTTGCTATAAACAAATATGTTATTTACTTATATCTTGTTAAATTGTTTTGGTTTAGAGCACAAAACAGAACTGTTTAGAGAACAAAACTGTTTTGTTCTCTAGATCAAAACGATTTAACAAGATATAAGCAAATAACATATTTGTTTATAGCAACTGAACAATTTTCTTGGGTATATGTCAGCAAAACTTTTGGTTCATAACACAAAACATTTTTCTCAGTGTGAAATCTTTAGATTAACTGACTCTCTGAGTCTTAGATTTTCATTCGTTATTAGCTTTCATTACTGCAGTTAATGTATAGAATTTTTATTTATATTATTTAAAAATCACGATTATCATTGCAATTTTTATTATAAAGTTTATTTCTTGTTTCTTTATATTCAATAAAGTAGCTACAATTTTATATATAAATTATATAAAATACAAAAAAGGTACAAACATATCTTAAACATATTTATCGCCTTATTTTCAAAGACTGTTTAACAAATATCCGCGATTAACTGTTATTTTGATATGTAATAAATTCTAAAACCCAAAATGAAATTCAGAATGCAAAAATATAATAGAAAAACTTTTTATCGAGCTCTAACTGTGAGCTGTGTATTTTTATCAAATTAATGAATAGTAATTTCGTGTATCTTACGCGATATTAATGATAAAGTTTAAATGCAAATATTGCAATAATACAATTATGCGGGCAATACTTTTCATGCAAGAATTCAAATGTCGGAATGAAGGGTACGCAAGTTCTAATCGTATCGATCAAAAACTCGGAAATGTGACTCATGCTGCACTCTAGAGCAGATCTCCTCAACTCGCTTCCGTCAGGAAGAACGATCTGTTGAGCAAATGATAATGCGTACTAAACAATGATTTGTTCATAAGAGAAAAAAACAAGCTCATGTTTTAAATTAAATCTCAATGGACGTTCACTGACATCTCTGTGTGTATACAAAACGTACATATTATATTGAGCTACAGAATCACAGATATTTTTCATCGGGTAACACGTTACATCCACGATTATCACGGCTATCATTTAGTTTGAAGGTTGCCGCGTGATGGTGTTACTTTCCCAATTCTTCAGTTTATAATTTTAGTTGGAGCGTGTCGATTCGTGTCACATGTGAAAATCGATTCATTAACACGATTGATACTTACGTTTCTTTTTCGGTCTTCTTCACTGTCGCATAGCCAAGATGTTTCCGTACAGCTCTCAAAAGAAATACTGGATGTTCAGCGACGAGAGCGATTTGACCGCTTTGAGGGAGAAAACCAACGCTGATTTTATCGCGAGGCATGGCGCCAACATGACTGTAAGTCTATTTTTCATAAATATTTATTTAGAATTGTTGCTTTTTCTAAGTAACGTCTCTGCAAGTCTATTTTTGTGTGCGCTTTACGATTTCTAAAAACTCTTAAAGTCGTCGATAAAAATTTAGGTTATGTGTGCTTGAAATATATTTGTATGTACAAAATACTAATACTAATTATTAATACTGCCATTGTATCACAAATTTTGCTAGTTTTTCCATAATTTATTTTAATATATTATTTTTTTAATATTAATGTAATTAATATTAATAATGTAATTTATTACAAATGTTTGATTATTACACAGCTGGAGCAAAGGGAGGAATATTTTCTCTCACATACAGATGAGCGAACATTGCTACGTTTCTATGAATCACAATTAAGAGACTTCTGTCGACGTTTCAATCCACCGATGCCTCGTGCTACTGTAGCCACTGCCTTACATTACTTTAAGAGATTTTATCTCAGAAACAGTGTGATGGATTATCATCCAAAAGAGATTTTGGTCACTTGCGTTTATCTAGCATGTAAAGTAAGTATTCTCCTTGATATACATATTTTTTTTACAGTTTGTAATTACAATCCTTTCATACGAAAATTATTCTATTTTAGGTGGAAGAATTTAATGTCTCTATTTCTCAATTTGTAGCAAATATTAAGGGAGATAGAGAAAAGGCATCAGACATAATTCTTAATAATGAATTACTTCTCATGCAACAATTGAATTATAATCTTACTGTTCATAATCCATTTAGACCTGTAGAAGGGCTGATGATTGATATAAAGGTATATGGTTTTCTGTTGACGTCTTATCTGTGACAGACGTAAAATACATTTTGAATGCTTTTATAGACAAGGTACGCATCTTTGGAAAATCCTGAAAAATTAAGGCTACATATAGACGAGTTCTTAGAAAGGGTTTTCCTGACAGACAGTGTTCTTCTTTATGCTCCAAGTCAAGTTGCATTGGCTGCAACTTTGCATGCAGCATCCAGAGCTTCCGCAAATCTAGACAATTATGTCACTGATATACTCTTCTCAAGGGAGCAGTTGGGTGGGATTATAGAAGCTGTGCGAAGTAATTATATTTTATGTATTGCACGATGTTTGCATATGCTCTTGTCGCATAATATATTCATATTTACAAATTAACTCTTATAGAAATACGTTCAATGGCCAAATGTGTGGAACCACCCTCACGAGAAGTAGTAAAAGCTTTAGAGAAGAAACTAGATAAATGCAGAAATCAGGAAAATAATCCTGATAGTGAAATGTAAGTATTTACTTGTAAGTTCAATATTATTTTTTACAAAGACCATTTGTACGAGTTTAGAGAATTTTAAATTTTAGATACAAACAGAGAATGCAGGAAATGCTGGATGAAGAGGATTTACAGGATAATGAAAAATACGCAAAGATTATTCAGGATCAAGCAGCCCATGATGACAAAATTTTGGGAGTTAATAAAATTTTATCTCCCTCTGCTTTGTGATAATAAATATAAACTTTGTACAATAAAAATTTCTCGTATAATCCTACACAGAAATCCTTCCTGTGAAATTCGCATTCCTAAAAAATTTTGCGACTTTTTTCATTCTTACTATATACATCGAATTTTACAACGTCATTATCAACATTTACCACTTATGTAAATACTTTTATTCTGTTCATTCCTTTTGTTTGAAAAAAGCGTCATAAATATTGTATTTTTATGTATAATATTAAGAAATAATTTATTTTGTACATGTATTACGTATATATATATATATATCCTTATAAATGCATATATAAAAAAATAGTCGTACAAATCTAAGGACTTATAATTTTTACCTTACATAAATTTCGTTCAAATTTTGAATGTTATGGCAAAATTTTACAGCAAATATATTTCAAAAGATATTTTGCTAAAAACAGTTTATATAAACTTATATTTCCTATGTTCAAATATTTATTACATTTAAATTAAATTATAATCTCATATTTTTTATTTCAAAAACGAGGAAAAAATGGGCTAATAAATCGAGCAAGATATGTACTAGATAAATATTGTAAAAAGTTAAAGCACTAATGTGACAAACGTTTTTTATTTCATTTATTTCAATATCGTATTATGAAATAATTTAATCCTTTAGAGATGATGAACCTACATACGCGTTCGACTATAGTTGTCTGTTTCCATAGAACAGGTATATTACACCATAGACATATTAAGATAGATTGCTCATGAGGCACTGAAACCCTAAGTAGTGGTATACTTCTGTGCCAGTCTATCTTAATATGTCTATGTATTACACGTACACACGTTTAGTGAAAACAATCGGTATGACCAATGGAATCACGTATGATTTTGACAAATATTTTTATTTTATGCTCTCGACACAAGCATCAAATTATCAGTACTGCAATGTATACATACGGATATCTTATATGTTTTGGGATAGTAATCAATTTATAAACTTGATTTCATTTGTTTTAACAAATATATCTTGGTTATTTAGAATGTCATCACTTTCATCTATATTTCAAGCATATATAAACATTTACTAATTTCAATCTATTTTAAAGTTAAGCCAAAAATATTTATAAATAAATAATAATATGTATTTTATGAAAATACAGATATTTTATGTAATTTGTGTTTCATGATAGGTATGATCTGGATATTGTATATACACGATTCTAAAACAAAAATACTCTATAGTTGACAATCATTATCGCTGCCAAATAAAGTCCGATTTTATAATTTATATTGTTTCATACTGCTTCACGCAAAAAATTATTAATTAGTTTTATATGACTGATCCTCGATTTAATTTATCTGAAAATGTGTGAAAATTAAGGATCAGGATGATGCCTGAAATCCAATCTCTGAGTTAAATGATGCGTGATATGACTCGTTGGTATGTTTTGAAAGATGGGTGTTTGTTGTCTCATCGAAAGATTACTGGGCAATGGTTGAATAATAGGTAATGCAGGGGGTAACGGTAACGGTGTTAAATGCTGCGGAAGCAATGGTATTCCCGGTTGTGGTTGTCCCGGGTAATTGAAGAACCTATAAAAAAGATATACGTTCATGTACTACAAAACATGATCTGTAACTGATTAAGAGGGAGAGTGCAGTTGTGATATCAGGAGGTAAAATTATCTATCTTTATGTTTCTTTCCATATTATGGACTCAATTATTCTAAATCACTTATTTCTATTCTTTTCTATATATGTATGATTGACTTGTATCAATGCTTTTTTCTAAATAAGTTTTTTCTGAATTTTAATTATAATTTGGAAAAAGTTTGATTATTTTCTTCAACTTTGATTTCGTGTAACTTTCGATAAAATTATAATTTTTCAAAATCAATCGGTCATATCGCATCTATTTCTAAAAAGATTAAAAAGATTAAAAAGATTATAAAAATTAGTCAGAATTTTCCATGAAAAAGATAAAAAATATAACGTTATAGAACAGTACTTCAAAGATTTTGATGTTGCAATTTGATATTCTTTATGATTTGCAATTCTCTTTTTCATTAATTATTTCAAATCAAGAATATTAGTAAAGAATTTGATATAGGAACATGTAACATCGAAATATGTATATCGATACAGAAGATTATAGAAAATTGTTTTATATATCTGTGCAGTTGCAGATATATTGCTTACTATGATCCACGCAAGGACTATACATATATTTAATTTTTTTTAAACATCTGAAAATTATTTTATATTACTCAAAATTATTTTAAACAATCGCAAGAAACAATCTACTCTTAAAAAAAATAAAAGAATTTTATGGTCATTTTTTAATGTATCTTTCTTTTTAAGAGAAATGTGATGGCATTTATATAAATATTATTAGCCATAAAATCTTGCGAGACAAACAGTATATTTTTTACGAGGAGAAGAGAGCAAGCTTTTGTTGGAAATAGCTGTATTTTTTATTAGATCTATACCATAAGCGATCACCAACAAAAATGGGTCGTGGTGCTGGAATTCCTAAGCTCGAGTAGTATTGCTGTGCCAATAGCTCGACGTCATTAGTATACTTCCTTTTCCATTTAGTCCGTCTATTTTGAAACCATATTTTTATCTGTAAGAGATAAAATTAATAGAGATTTACGAGTGATGTACGAAACATAGAAGTTTGTCAGTTAAAGTGTTTAGACTAACTGAACCAATCAAATATTAATCACGGATTTGTTTATAAAAGTTGCTGCTAACAAGTGTTTCTGAGCGTAAAAATTATAAGCGATACGTATGAATATTTTAAATCTCTATTTTATATATTAAATTTTATTATATAAATTGTCTATTCATAAAACTGCTAAACTGTATTGTTTGCTTTGTGATGTTCAAATTTAATAATAATATATTGTATACCGTAGAAAAATAACGTCATCTTTTATACAGATCAAAATTTCCCAAAGAACCTCTAACAGTCAGTTTGCGAACATAAGTAGCCGACGACGTGTTCTAATTAAAAAATCGACGCCTCTCCGGTTCGTCGCCTCGACGGCGCGCAGCAGCCGTCGCTCGGTACATTTCGTTCCGTGGCGGATGCAAGCCTCGCGACGACGGAACGTACGACGAGATGGCTCACAAGAAGGGGAAAATAGGGGCTCTCCCGAACTGGCTCGTTAACTCCGAGAAATATTGTGACAGTTATGTCTGCGGCACGACGCGTCTCTTTCTTGCCTCTGATCCGTCGTCCGATCGTTCTTCCTTTCGACCGCGATTGCAGAGATAATTATCCGGCTCGTTCACGATATTTCGACCGGCGCTGGCAATTATTGTCGGCAAGCAATCTCTGCGATGGCGAATATTCTGGGGGTGCGGGCCGTAAATTAATTAGTTTAAAGCGCGGGCAAGTATCAAGCGCACGCTACAAAGTGCATCGCAAGAGACTTACGCAACCATTGCACTCTGCGAGCTTAGCGGAGGAATCGTCATGTCGGGAAATTACAGTGCTCTCTCGGGAGCGGTTAATATTAGAAGATAATAATCCGCGTGGAAAGTCCATGATGTGATTATGAATGATGCAGGACTAAAACCGAGATTTTAGTGTGTTATAATGCAGAAGGAAAATTATCTAAATGCGTTTTAGACTAACGTTATGAAACTATTAAACTGTCGTCCTTTTATAAATATAACTTATGCAATAATTTATAATTAGTACATTGTTAATTATTAATTATGCTGTTCTTTCCGTTCTGAGAAATATTTTTGCTTAAAATTTTTTTTATATCTTATTTTAAGTATTATATAGCCGGAGTTCCGAGTTACGTAGAATAAAAAAATTTTAGAAAGGCTTAAATACGTAGCAAAAAAATTTCCTTCCATAATAGTTCACGAGAAGGGTAGAAGTGCTAATTGGTTTTAAAGGACGATCCTCCCCCATGGCGCCATGACCTGGCGCCTGCACATGTGGTATTCCACAGGCTCATAATTTAGAGTCAGTTGATTTTAAAGAACTCAAAGTACAAGAGACTTAAACTCTTTCAGGTGCTGAGAAAAGTCTACGGAAGTCAAAGATATTATCGCGATTTATTGAGTATAGTATCCTGTTTAGGTACAATCGCATCGATCTTCTGTTCTAATTAAATTGATTTATTTATGACGCGGATTCTCTGTAGAAACATACTAAAATACATAGTTAACAATAGAATTGTTAATAATGTTTGTAAGAGCACCAGGATGAGAAGCGCTTAATTTTGAATTAATATTATAGTATACATTATGATTTAGCTTCATTTAAAAAGAAATTAAGTTAAGAAGGAAATATCGAAAATAAATATTAATATAAAATAAGGAATAAATATTTACTTGTGTTTCCGTGAGCTTTAAATTTTTGCTCAGCTGCAGCCGTTTTGCCACACTCAAGTACTTGTTCCTTTCGAATTCCGCCTCCAAGGATTTAATTTGCGTGGCGGTGAATGCCGTACGTGGCCTCTTCTTTCTCTCGTCGTCGCTAATAGCGGCAGCAGTCTTCTCCTGAGCGTCTCTGTCCGCACTCGTGGTTGAATTCGCGCCACTACTACTGGTGCACGCTTCTGTAAAAATATGCCGCACCTTGTATATCGGGATAAGTAACACAAAGAAAACAGCTTTGTTGAGATATGTCTCTTCAAGTTATTTCGCAAGCAATTAATAACGATGACACTTATGATTCTAAAAGATGCAATCGGACCTTAATATCCACATCATGTAAATGCTTCTTTAATGATCGGATGCATATATCGATATCGAAAATATGCTATCTTAAATACGGCCC
The DNA here is from genome assembly GCA_011638315.1 of Tetramorium parvispinum. Classification (NCBI taxonomy): domain Eukaryota; kingdom Metazoa; phylum Arthropoda; class Insecta; order Hymenoptera; family Formicidae; genus Tetramorium; species Tetramorium parvispinum. The sequence continues at coordinate 15,116 of VBVR01000361.1, read as the reverse complement.
GATTAGGCAACTGCAAATTACAAAATGTAAATTCTTTCATATGAAAACGAGAAAAATATCACGGATAATTGATGCGAGCATCGAAATCGGCGTCATCATTCACTCACAACTCGTTGTATATGTCGCGAACGTTATGTCTTCATCCTTTTAATTGCTTTTGAATGAAGCGAATAACACGCGCGAACCCATGCCGTTGAATGTGTGCGGACTCCAATTACCCTCGTAGAATCCTCTTTCTCATCAATCTCGGAACTTTTTGTACGCAGAAGTTGTTTATATTTATATTTATCCCGGCTTACAAGACTTGCCGTACATGACGTCGCGCCGCGTGTCGTGAAGAATGTCTTCGGGCTCGCTTTCAGGCAGTTGGTAACAAGACCGCGCTCTCTTAAGCGTCGGAGGATCATCTTCTAATTATCTGCCCATTCGTCATCCGACGAAAAAGTGTGGCATCGCAACGACCAACGAACCTTTCACGCTTGCGATTAACGCTGAAAATATTATGCTACTAACACTGCTCGTCACTCTCAAATTATCTCGAAGGTTCTTCAATAGTTTTTCAAGTGACTTTTTTCTAAATAACAATATTAATCTTGTAAAATATTAAACCTGAAAAAAATAATTTATTCACTTCTCATCATGAGTCCACCCTTATTATCTTTTAAACTAAAAGAGATATATCACGAAGAATAAACAAAATCCAATCAATAAAGTATGGTTGAAAAGTTATACTTATTTAAAATTGAAACTGGAATAAAATTAAAAATAAAAACTATAAAACTATAAAACAGTCGTGAAAAACTTCAAAATAAAGAAACAACGTTTATTCCATTTAAATCCATTGACATAAATTATTTTGAGTCGACAACTATCAACTAACGGGAAGAAGAACGAGAAGGAGAAGTTTCAACTTATGGTTCAGGTGGTTTCTTATGTGCTGCGACAATAAATATTCCGAAAAAGCTATTCGCGGCGACATTATGCCAAGAAGCGCCGTTTACTGGCTACTAATTGTCAGATGGCGACGTAATTGTCGCGTTTCTCGCGCCTTTTTCGTGGCTTTCTCGCCTATAGTCGTGCTACAGAATTGTCGGCTAAAACTGTACCGCCTCTAATTCACTTCGCGCGAAACGCACTACCGACATGCACACTCGATGCGGTTACCCCATGTCTCAAAAGAGAATCATGTCAGTTGTTGCAGCAGTCGAAATATTTTGTTTCTGGATTACCGTAGATCTTTTAAGTAATTTGCACAATACAATATCAAAACTCCGTTTATTACGTGCATATTTTTTTATTCTAATAAACATCAGCATTATTTTTCCCAAGTATTATAAGTACATTAGTAATAAATAACAATAATCAATATAAATTGATCAAAATTATTTAACTATTTACATATATATATATATATACTTATTTATTGTAAATAGTTACGATTTCGATCAACTTGTATTATATGTTTACTTGAGAACCTAATTTAATAATAAATATTAAATAACATTCTAGAAGATTATTATAACATATAATATACATAGGTATAAAGATTAAGCCCAGGGAGTTTTATTCTCTTAATAATATGTGATGCATAAAAAAATTATCACAACCTGCTCGCAACCGGAAGCATGTAGAAAGAAGAGGAAGAAAAGAGTCTGCAAGGGGCGAGTGTCACACGGCTCATTTGTCGTCGAGTTTCTGACTCGGTTGCATTGACGAACGAGCTCTGGAAAGCAGTAGGAAAGGATTGGTGCAGAGGAAGCGACCGCAAAAAGGAGTCGACGACATGGAGGGCAAAGGGGAGTGAAGCTCGGGGGACAGGAACACGTTGGACGTCGCGGAAATAGAATACCACGCCTTCTAGTTTACCTAATTGCTGCGAGCCACAGCGAACTTGTCCCCTAATTATTCGGTGATGAATGGCATGAGAAGTGCGCGATAAAGCGCGGCCAAATTTTATTCATCTGACGTTGCTAGCCATTTTATACTCTCAATCAGCCCCGAGTATAATTAATTTGCACGCGAGTCGTAACGATTGGCAAATCTGCCTCGAAGATGACTTTACAACTGGGTTCCTTGTGGCCACTTAAGATGTTAATATCCAGACAGTGGAATTACTTATCATTTATTAATAACTTCGGCAAGAAAATATATTCGGAAATGCAATCTAACTTACTTAAAGATATCAAATATTTAATACTTCAATTTCTACATACACTTATATTTTAACATCATTTATTAATATTTTGATGTAATATTCGAGAGTAAACAATTGAAAATGTACTGAAAGGTGTCATATATGAATGCAAAACTGCCCGACATCATAATGGGTTCATTCAAGAAGTGCTTCTCTGGTATTAACCCTTGCTCTTTATGCTGTTCTTTCACGAAGATTTATTTGCTGCGTTGACGGCTTTGTAGTTGGACGCGACATCCCACATATCTCAGTCCCAACACGGCGCAAACGAGAATTGTCCTTTCCTTAGATCTCGAATTTATCGCGTCGGCCATTACGGCATGTAAATCACGATGCGGTTACGTGCTCTCGGATGGAAATTAGTCGTTAAGGCCCTGGAGGGCGTGTGAAATGCTATGGGAATTGAGTCGCTCGATTCTCATATTTAATTATCCGTAAAACATAAGTTTTCCATTCTCCTGTTCTCCATTATGCCGCGTCAGATAACGATTAAAATATATTATAGGCTAATATATAAATATATTAATATATATTAAAGGCAATAATGCTTCTAGCAATCGTATTTTGGCATCAGGCATTATTCTCGGAAATAATCTTATGTGAAAGATTCGCTAAGCAAATTACAATAAACTATATGTACTAATAATAAATTAATCGTTTTAAAAGGAGCTTTCATCTCCTGGACTTTCAAGTTTAGAAAGTTGCAACTTAAAGCTTAAACAATTTCAATAATTTAGCACATTTTAAAAGTAACGTCTCGAAAAAATTTCGAAGAAGTCTTATCGTTCTTTTGGGTAAAGTAAGAGAGTTTGCCGCATTTCCATGGTAGAATTAGCAGGGGAGACAGATAAATAGTGGACGAAGAGGAGAAACATTGAGTAGGCGTGGAGCCTGCAGGAAGTAATGGATCAAACTCACAGGCGACGGTCCTCTTCGCGCGATCTTACAGATTCGTTACTGCAAGAGAGTTTCGTGTGGATTTTATAACAATTAGTTCCTCTGGTATCCGTAATAATGTTGTCAGCTAACCGATATAAAATCGGTTCTGGCAGATCACGATATAATTCTTACCGAGCTCAAAGATTCAAAGTACTCTTTGAAGACTTTGCATATGCAAAAACTTATTTGCGCTATCATTATTAGAGAATTTAAGAGAATTACTTTTTTTATGAAACTATATCAGTTTATGGATGATATATTATATACGAATAAAAATTCGGAAACTCTCTTCATTGAAGATATACAGACAACTGTCAAACATCAATATAAAATTTTGCTTTTTAAAGATAATCTATTCCCTATTTATACCTTTTTTAAATGTGCAAAAATATTTCTTTTTAAATCGTATCTCTCGAAAAATAGCGCTCAATTGTAGTGTCACTTATTAACGCGAAGAAATTATAATGTTTACAGATTTGATGATCTTTAGAAATGCTAAAACAGCAGATTCTTTTTTTAGTTAAATTTGCGTAAATATGATAATTTACGGATATCATTAACATTTGATTTAATGACTTCGATATATCACACATGTTGATGCACACAGCAATTGATGATTAAAAAACGGTGCGAACATCGGTAAACACGGCTTTATTTAATCTGAGGGAACACGTGCATGAAATTTTTTCAACGATATGTGTATGTATAGTAACGACATTATTGGCTGTAATAATTTTAATGACTATTATCGACAAATTCAAATATTTCCCAAATTCTTAAGATGTCTGTCTTTGCTCGAAATGTCTTTATTGATTAGACGATTTAACAAAATAAATACAAGTGTTTTACACTTGTATAGATGTAATTTTGGCATTGGCGTTTATTTTAAGCGAATTTATTTTCGCACATATCTATGTAATAAAATGCTGTTAAATATTTAAAGACATTATTCAACAGTTGTACTTGAAAAATAAAATGTATCTATTGTTTATTTAGATACTTATTTAAATATCAATTCTATATTATCATAATAATTAAGATAAGTAAGTCTAATGAGAAAATTGGTCTAAATAAATATTAATCTTAATCAATTTTGCGGTTTTAAACAGTAATTTAAACATATAAAAAAGTTGAGTTTAAGTAAGATACAATTATTTTAGTAAGTAATACATAATTATCTTTCTTATTATTAGTCATCAATTTTTTAAGCCTTCTTTATAATATTTGTCTTCTGAGAAAATATTCTTTCTTGGTGCTTTAATTCAAAGTAAAGAAATAAAAAAAAGGAAATGATCTTTCAAATAGGATATTACATATTAGATATTTATACGATTGTCTGAAAATGTAATAGAGCGTAATGATGATATTAATGAAACTCACCGTAATACATCTCTGGCTCAGGAGATGTCGAGCATACCATGTCAGTATCGTCGAGCTCAATTTCCTCCGCCATTGACATGGATGAATCGGGTGCAACAACCATTCCTGTCTCCAATTCATTATCTGGCAAATGAGATTAGTTTATTTAATCCTCATCACGGATTGTGTTACATCGAAATTACTTACAAAATTTATTATAGTTGAAAGAAAGAGAAATTATGTTTCGCGTATAATAATGAAATATACCATTAAAAATTTATTTTAAAAATTGTGCTTCATGTCACATTACATAATATATAACTTATAGTATAACATTTGTTAGAGAATTAATAAAATATTTGTTATCATATTAGGAAAAAACAAATTACGACTTTTTAAGAATAATAGAATAATTCAAGAATTTGTTGAATAAAAGGAAAGCAGAAACAAACTAATCATTATCAAGAAAGTAGATTGTAATAGAGATTAGAAATAGAGATTAGAATAATTTCGTTATCACTCACTTTCTTGGCAAAGTAAAGATAAATCGGTGTGTTGTGAGAACTTATTTTCTTCTTCATCTATCTTGCTCGGTGCTAGTAATCTCTCGATGCTGAAAGAGCACAATCTCGGATTTTCCGCAGAATCGCTCATTCCCTTTAGCGAATCTGATTTTTCAATTTCTTCATCAGACATTTTGAACATACTTTGTTAAGACAATACTCAAAATATCCTATTACATCTATAAAATTGTCTTCGATATTTTCGATTGAATACCCCGCGTTTATTGAATTAGTTTTTCAACTGATATTAATTCTTCAATGATTACATTTTTAAGTTCTTTTTATTAATCTTGAATATCACCCACTTTTTTCGGTTTTTTAAAAAGATCTGGCTCATGTACTTAATCGATGTCCCAAGAATTAATTAATAATAGAACTTCACTAAGCTTGATTGCACGATTAATATTTCACATCTTTTTTTATCAGTTAATGTGTTATTTTTGTATTTTAATTCAAATAAAACATGAAAAAACCGATAATACTGGCAATAACCGAAAGACTCAATAACAAGGCTGGTTACATTGGTACTCCCTTGATCTGTTCGGAAGATTAGAGCCGAAACCAGCGACTGTTTTGTCGGGGTTACTCACGGTGTCCAACAATATTTTTTTGGCACTCAAGTTAAATTCTTCGTTCGTTAAGGCGGTCCTAAAGCCACGTGCTCACAACGTCATCGTGAAGTAGACCAATCGCACAAATCTCTGGGCGGATCTTGGCAAGCACGTGCGTTTCTGGAAGGAGCTTTTAATGATCTCGTATCGCGAGACGGTAGCGACCACTAAACGGTGGTAATGAGATGACTATAAATTTCTGTCACTGCCACGGAACGCCGTTTAATAATCATGATAGGTAACAGATGCGATGGGAAATTGATTCAGTTACAAAGCCTAATAATTTAATTTGAAAAAAAAAAGAAAAAAGGGAGTTATAAATTTTAGCTGAATCTATTTGATTGAGAAGCATAAAAATACTTACATAAATATCAATTATAAAAATCAAATTATATGAATGATATATTTAAATAATTATAACTGAATCAGACTCAAGTTTTAAAAAATACTTTTATACATTGTTGTTACACTACATGTTAAAAATAAATTTAATTGACTATATAGTTGATTTAGAGCGTAAAAAATAATGCTCACAAAAATACATGGTTATATCATATAGAAAATGTGTAACGTTTAATTTAATAATTATATTATTGTTTAATAATTTATTTGAAAATTTGAACATGATATTGCTTAATTCGTTCAATAAATGCATTTATGCTATTAAACCGCTATTTTAGTGAGTATTAGATGCTGATAGTTACTACAAAGATCACCTTTCTTACGTGCACATACATTTACAGATTATCATATACATATAATAATGAGATCGTTTTGAGTGCGTTACCCAAAACAAAAACTGGGTCTTCGGTATATTATTAGACACCACTAAGAAGCGGCGTCTCGCGAATATCCGCGAATTTATATCATACTGCCATTTCGGCGAATTTGCTCCTTCATTTGATATAAACTCTGATTTTAATGAGATTATATGTCTGAACATTTTAATACAGACGATAAATCGATATAAAGATAACGAAATGAATCACACAAATTTCTTTTAAACTTTATTACGACCTGCTCATAATTCTATTGCACAAATCGGTTTCTTATATCATTTTTGAGCTGATAAAACGTGATTTAATAATAGTAATAAATAATGTTTTTAAATAGAAGTGTTCCTTAAATATTTGCCTCGATTGGAGATCGAGAGCTGTTTACTTGATTTATACGAAGGATTTTGTGAAGCGGACAGAGTTTCTCTAGAAACTGTCAGTGGGTGTGACTGCGAGATCATGTTACCGATGTATAGTACTGCTATGATAGACTTCTGCTGTCTCGCATTCAGAAAATTGAAACCTTTGAGGTAGCTAGTAAGCCAAAATGTTGGTTAATTTCACGCTTAATTGGCGAGTGGCAAGTGCAACAGTTAAGATATATCTTCATTCCTCTTAAATATGTTCACCGTATGATGCGCGACATGGAACGACAGGTTCCTGGCGTTTGTGTTCCTCTCGCCTTGAACATATTTTTGGATTCGTGTTTTGACACATGAAAAATTTTCACATTGCGACTTTGTATTCGCATAATTATGTATATAATGAAATGATATTGTATCATATTTGATACGCAAATTTTGAGAAGTTATTAAACGTAATTTAATATCACTTAACGATAAACATAATATATAATATTTCATATTAAATATACGAAAAAATACGAAAAGGATTTAATTCAATAAAAACGATATTATGCCATGAACCTTTGTATTTATTTTCTTTTAGGGTATTAAGACAGACTTCTCATTCATATTCTGTGCTCATTTACTATCTTCAGAAAATAACCATCCCTAATTGTTATTTTGCATAAAGACATTTATACATACGAATTCCGATATCTATTTATTTCAACGATATAATTATATTGACTCATAATTACATTTTCTTATTATGCTATAAAATAGAATAAAAAGTAATGAATATTATTAATATCATCAACAAAAGGAATATCCATCGAATCTTAATATAATTGTCCTTATCTTGTTACCCGAAATTAAAAGAAAAAAATTTAATCGGCTAAAACGAAATTTACAATATCATCAAACTTAAGGTTAATAAACTTACAGATATTAAAATTTCAAATATTTAAAATCAAGATATTCGCGAAATTTTTGTAGCTCGCACGTTGGTTTTTACGAACCTTTTCACATTTGGTCCATGTATCACTTGTGGCTCAACGTTTCCACGATTTTTTTTTTCGAAATGTATTTTATCATTTATTATAATGCATTAATGTTACACACTTTAGCATTATAATAAATTATATTACGATAACAATCCAAATATAATGTTCACATTATTGCTAATTGTGAAATATCAATTAATAAATATTTGTTTTTATAATGCTACTGACGAACATTTAAACATTTATGACAGAACTTGCTCGTTAAAACTTAATGGTTGTGCATTAATAAAGAATATGTTGCAGAGAAATTTTGTACAAAAAAGAGTGAAAAGTGTCGAATATTAATATTAGAACATAATAATTTATATAACAGGAATAGTAATTGATTGAATAGCGATTGCTTGCAACGTGACTGGAGTGAGATTTGGATTATTTTACATTTGTTGCGTGGAGTTACCGTTCCAAGTGTTATTCTCATCATTATCATCCCCACCTGAATGTAGTCTGTGTATATTCCCTTGCGCTCTGATTGTAGTCCCTCCTTGATTACCCAAGTATCTTCTAAACAAACTGCATCACGAATAGAAGTATTTATTTATTATATTAAAAATTATATATTTCATACAATTTTCTTAAATTTATTTAAATATCATGTTAATACATGTAGCCCTCTATAATCGCGTCTGTGTTTAGCATGTTTATTGGAAAACCTACCCCGAAGATTGAACTACATTTCGCCGATTCGGTGAAGTGGCTCTATCAGGATTATTCGTCGTTTCTATAGAATCACTGTTGGAATCTCCACGTTGTTGATTCGCGTCTCCATTAGTACCGGAAAAGTAACCTACTATATAATTGTAAATACGAATAACAGGAGTGAAAAAGGACCATATGAAGCGTGAGAAGAATCCAACGTCTTGTGTTGAAGTTACCACCGTTGTGACATTAGACTGGAAACAGATAAAACAAGATATAAAGTGAATATAATTGAAAGCGTAATATTTTACAAAAAAAAATTATTTTACTCACATTTTTCAAAGGAAGAATTAGAATAACGGCGGTAGGAACTAATTCAAGTTCCAGAAGGGTTTTGTCATTTTCCTCATTAGTCAATTCTCTTCTGGGAAACGATGTCGACATAGCGAATTGTCGGAAAGGTAAATCAATGTGTTCGGCAACATAGGTACGTAAGGTGCGCAAAGTATTCGATGGTTCAAATTGGCTTGTATGAGAATTGCCGGATGGTAGTCTAAATTGAATTCTAGTTACAGTTGCGTTATTAGGTGTTGAATTATATCTGGGCTGCTCTTGACTCTGCGGTTGTTGCATTTGTTGCTGTCACAAAAAATGGAAAAGAAATTTTTAAGTTGATTCCAATATAATATACATATATAATATAAAAGTCATTAATAATTAAAATAATACCAACCTGCAATGCAAGCTCCTTTTGCTTTCGTTCTAGTTTATCTTGAGCGATTTGTTGCCTAACTTTTTCACGAGCTGCAGTCTCTGCAGCCTTTTCTCGCATCCTTTCCTCATGAGCTTGCTTTATCTCCAAGTTTTGCTGCATTTGTCGCATTTTCTGCACGTCGCGTCCCATCTTGCGTCGTTCAAGCTCGTGTTCTCGTTCCTTTTTCTGCTCCTCGTCTATTCGTTGTTTTCGTTGGAGGTCAATCAACTGTCGTGCTCTTTCAACCTTTTCCTAAAAATGTGACAAATATAATCTATTGTTCAAAGATAGTATTGTCATCATTGATAATCCACATACCTCAGCTGTTAATTCTTTATTTTGATTATCTTGTTTAACTTCAGTATTTGTCTTTGCTGATGCCTCATTATTGTCTCGATTCCCTGTGTTTGATAAAGTTACAGTCTTTGCTGTATCTTCCGTGGCATTATTTTCATTATTTGAAATATCTGATGTAACCGACTCTATTAGACCTATCATACCAGAAGTTAAATCTGTGTTTGGGTTGGAATTGTTATCATTTATATTAGGCGTAATAGACTCAACAGTATTATTATTACTGCTGCTACTAGCGGCGGCAGATTTTTCTGCATCAATTAAATTTAATGAAGATTGTTTATTACTCTTCCCTGCCTTTGTCAACACATTATCAATTTTTGATGCTAATTCGGTTGCAGTTGCACTACCAGCAACAATTTCCAACGGTGTGCCATTTTCCCCAATGAAAAATAAGGATGGCACTGGTACCAATTGATCTGATTGTTTAATTTAAGGAAAACATGACTAATAAAGCTAAATAATATTAAAAACAATAAAATAAGCGTTATATAAAAGGATACAGATCTGCGCAAAGAATCTATAAGCCTCGGATCCACTCTCTAATCTTATAGCTACAAAATGCTCTTCCTCCAGACGGGAAGAGACTTCTGTAGCATCGATTGCCTGGGCAAGTTGCGCCGATGCATCATCTTTGCCTAAAAAAAACACATCATACTTATAACATCTGTGTGACTATTTAAATTCATGTAGATACATTAAAGTATCCATTTTGTGTATTTCACAAATTTATTGCCATGCATCCGTACGTCGTATTAGATTTAGAAAGCTGATTTGAAGTCTGATTAAAGTCAAATCTAACCTAATCTAATTACACACCTTCGATAAACACGACGAAAACTGCCTTCCTCGACTTCGACGTTGCAACCGCCTCGTTAATACTTCCAGCAAACCACTTCATTATATGGGAATATACGTATTATTTCGTTTCCTTCTGTTTTTTAACAATATTGATGACGTAATGCAGGAAACTGCGGAGCGAAACACTAGAAATTTTCCAATGAATTTGGCGTTTCAAATTCAGAGTAAGGTGCAGATAGGTATGCGATGAGTCGTCACTCTCTACTATCTGATGACGACGATGATTCTACCCCCACCTATCTCTAAACTAAGAACTTGAATGTTTTCACTTATGGTATACGTAAAATACTTATTATATATGTAAATATATAATATGAATGAATTAATATGTAATTACTTGATATCTATCAAAAATCCAAAACAAAATGCTCTACTTTTTCCGAATAGTCGAATTTATGCCACATATCTGGACCATTTTCCAGAAAGAGCCAATGGAATCTTTGTTTTATGAACATTCTGATTTATTGAATTTTTCTCATATTGTTATTGAAAGTATGATAGATCAGATTAAAAGATGTAGAAAATAAGTAATTTAGATTTATTTAATCAACGACATTGCAATTCATTTGCTGTCGCTATGGAAACTTGCCCATTTATCAAATGGACAAATGTCTATTTCTACCAATGCAGGTTATCTTTAATCTCGATTTAACTTGCTTTTCATCTTTTTCTAATTAATCTCAACTTGTTATTCTTTTTTAATTCTTGGAACTTGGAACTCTAGAAAGAGATAAAAAGTAAGTTAAACCGAGATTAAAGTTAATCTAAATTGGTAGAAATGAACGTAAACGTACCGTCAACCGATAAAAGGAAAAACTTGAAACGTCCAGCATTTTAGTCAATCGCCTTTGTTCGATCTACTCGCTCGGCTACGCTTGCTACCTGACGCTCATTGTGAATGCGCTTGTAGGTTATATATCCATGTTGAAACAAGAAACGGCGGAGTAGAACCATTTCTGCGTAGCTGTGCTATGTAAATGATGTCGCGGTAATTTGCGGGAAACGTGTTTCTCATTGTTTTTATTAATATTACGTCTGAGTGAACGTGCTCTTCGAGAATGGCGCAGTGTCTGAGAAAAGGTACGTATAACCTATATCGACCCTAATCGAGCGCGATCGCGTGTCACTCGAGAATCAAGGCGCCGTTCGGCACGTTTGAGGTTTCCGTGGATGGTAGCGGTGGTGGTGGTGAATGACGACGGCGCCGCCATTTTATCCGATTCCACCGTTCCGGTCGCGCGAGCACGGCGGAACGGCGGAACGAGAAATATTGTAATGGCGAGTGCGTCTATTCCGCATATTTGATGTCGCGATAAAGTTGGGCGTACGCGTCCGCCTTATCGGTTTATTCCGACGGGACTCCGACGCTCGCGCGTACTAATCGTGTCGCCGGCTTGGCCCACGGATCGCAATACGCTCCGTCGCTGAAGGTGCCGAGGCGCCGCCGCGCAATACGTGAATCATCCGTCCGAGATATGGAAAGGTGCGACTCGGCGAGCACGCGATAATTACATTACTCACGCGTCGGTCCCGCGACACCCGCGCTATACATTCCGGAACACGTGCGGCCGCGGCGACGGACGGACAGACGGACGTAAAGCTCGCCACCGTCGCGCAAATCTCGTTCACATCTGCGTGCTTATTTCCTTCGTATAATATGAAATCGGAGCGAGCATGAAGGTAACCGTGTGCTTCGACAACGTCAGGGTGGTGGTACCATGCGGGGATGGGACTCTGCTGGTCAAGGATCTGATGCACGAGGCCATCCTGAGATACAAGAAGGCCACTGGCAAGAACGATAGCAGTCCGATCATCAACAGCCTGTCTTCCCTGACTGGAGGCGGCCTGTTGGATCCGGACGACAGATTGTGCGACGTGGCCGACGACAGGGAGCAGATCGTCGCTCATTTCGCTGGCTCCGATGTCAATCACGTCGGTGGAGACGGTGCGAGCTCGGTTGGCACCAACAGTCCTGACTTTTTTCACAGAGATGGCAAAGAGCAGGCGTATCCGATCGATATCCATTCCACTGTGTCTAATAGTATTAAGAGAGAAAGTGCCAAGCGTTTGTCGATGCACGCATTGTCAACGAGGGAGCCTTCTCTCGCAACATATTCTGCTCAATCTCTACCTAGAGAGTCTCGACGTAGAGAACCTTTGGGACAAGATTCTAAAGCTTCGTATGAATTTGGTAGTAACGTGGAATCTGGGAATCAAGAGGTGCGAGAAATTGTGATAAAAAATGAAGCAGGGCCACTGGGGCTCCATGTGGTGCCATGTTACGATTTATTAGGCAATGATCAGGGACTCAGAGTCGAAGGTATTGAGCCAAATGGCCGCATCGCCAGGGACGGGCAAATTGATTTGCATGACAATATTATAAAGATAAATGGTCATAACTTGTTGCACATACCGTTTTCAAAAGTCCAAGAAATTTTTAGAACCTGCATGAATGATTCTTGTTTACAAATTTCCGTTGTTAAACACAAGAAGAAAATGAGAAACGAGAAATCTTTGCATAAAAATCATGGGAATACCAGTGGAGGATCGGAGAAGACTGACGGCGACGAGAATATCAAGAGACTTCAATGCAGCAACTACAATCTTCTACAGACTGCGAACACTAGGAAAATTGGACGGATGATAGAAATAGAATTAGTAAAAGGAAATAATGGCTTAGGATTTAGTGTTACCACGCGTGATAATCCCGCTGGGGGACATTGTCCCATATATATTAAGAATATATTACCAAAAGGCGCCGCGGTAGAAGATGGCAGATTGAGACCTGGTGATAGATTGCTAGAAGTAAATAATAAGGAGATGACTGGCAAGAGTCAAGCAGAAGTCGTATCATTGCTCAGAAATATACCTCCTGGTGGTAAAGTAAGAATGGTAGTATCGCGTCAAGAGGAAATTTCTTCAAACATTCCGGATTCTCAGGATATTGCGACATCTGCCGCTCCGACTACTGACGTAACGGATAACTCGAAATATTGGAACGCCTTAAATAGGTCACCAACGAAGAAGAATGATGTACACGATAAAATAAGCACTCACAGTTATGAGAAATGCACGTATAAACCAGTTAAATCCTCTACCGAGGATATCGTCTTATCTCCACGGAAGAATCGCGTGATAATGAACTTAGATATACCAGTACACGATTCTGAGAAGGCTGGTTTAGGTGTTAGCGTTAAAGGCAAAACCAACAGTTCTGATGATAACACCAATATGGATTTAGGTATTTTTATAAAAAGTGTTATCCACGGAGGTGCAGCATCGAGGGACGGTCGCTTGCGAACCAATGATCAATTGCTCAGAGTCAACGGTGTATCTTTGTTGGGATTATCTAATTCTGAAGCAATGGAGACTTTAAGGCGGGCAATGCTTAACACAGACAGCTCAGTAACGGGTGTGATTAATCTTATAATAGCTAGAAGAGTATCGTCGTATGACACAAGTGAGAAGAATACTGTAGATAATTTACAATCTATCCGTAAGCCGGAATCTGTTAGTAGCGTATACATATCGGATTCTACTAAAATGACTGACGGTATGGTCAAGGAGAAGAATACTTTAAATTCTCAAACCGACGTATTGGATAATGGAGGACTATTATCTTGCGTAACAGCTTCGCCATGGAATCCTGTCATTGATAGACTAACGGAGCAATATAGTAAGAACAGCTTAAGAAACGAAAGTTACTGTCTCGCTACCAATAAGACATGGATAGAGCCTATTAATAATGTAAAGAAAATTATAGGATCACGTGACGATCGAATTGAAGCAGTATTGCTGGAAGAATCGAATAACGATAGCTCTCAAGGAAATGACGCCAAACGAAATAGCGAGGATAAAGACAGCCAATATTCCGGAGATCCTACGTATGACAGTCAATTATCATTGGAAGAATTAAACTCTTCTTCGAATAAGTTTTCTCGTGATGCTCTTGGTAGACAGAGCATGTCCGAGAAACGACACGCCGCACTCGACGCTAAAAACACGGATACTTATAAGAGGAACAAAAAGTTACGTGAAAATAGAGAAAATAAAAATGCGGAGCAAATCAACCAGAAATCGACCAGCCAAACAAGTAATCACTCAAGCGACTTAGGAGATTATTCTAAAAGGAGCAAGTCGAACAATTTCGAGAAGCATACAAGCAAAGGGGCCTTAGTTGGAAATAAGAGTGCCGACAATAATGTGAAACACTATGAAAAGTCTGTTGATGTTGCTCAATCGGATTATATGTACACTATACCTGGATGTAATAATAAGTTTCTTTCGCCGAAAAAACATTGGCTTGTGGACGACGTACATGGCGAAGTTACGAGTAGCAATAATATCAAAGACGAGAGAGAGGGTTTTTCAAACAGTCGCGGAGATGTAAAACAGGCGTCTCTTAATTCAGCATTAGACGATCGATATAAGCGGAAGAAAAATGGCCTCCGATCGATACTTCGATTAAACAGGAATAGAAAATCGCTTAATTTTGGAGATAGCATAGAAGCGAGGCACGAAACTAGTAATTACTGCAGCGGAAGAATCAGTTATATTGCATAAATGCATATATGCAAAATAAATGCAAAAATTCTGCATAAGTAAATAATATATATATATATACACATATCGCGCATCTGCAAATATATATACATTTTCGC